>BQNB010060829.1:0-36761 GCA_026074375.1 Tanacetum coccineum
TAGGACTAACGGTAGACTCTTAAACATAAGGTACCTGCAATAAGATGATTTTTTAAGCAAGTTTATAACTGTAACTAAGATATTATACATAGCCGGATAGTATCAAGTTAATTACACCACATGGTACAATTAAAGGAAATCTAAATCGTTGGTGCCATATACAAAGGACTCAAATATACTAAAAATCTACAACAGTTACATTAACATCCATGTTGAGGGGTACAGGAACAAAAAAACATGAAACTCATTGACGTCTAAATGAATATAAACAATAGAGCTGAAAGCTAATGCACAAAAACTGGTGCTTTTTGAATCTCAACTTGAAAAGAACAAAAGAAAGCCGATGGAATTAATCAAAAGGTGATGCACCTCATCTTTATCTAACACAAGTTTTCTTCCGGCTCAGTGTGTGCATTTCTGCATTAGGAGCTTGGCCAAAGGGAGCTGAGCTTAGCTGCAAGTTTCGCACTTTTGTAATCCTCTCTAAGCTGAATAAACCTGAATACCCAGAAAATATCATTAAGAAAGTAAACAGTAGCACATGATACAATTATTTAATGACTGCTAAAATTAGAGGGATTGTGGTTTGGGGCAGGGTATGGTCCCATCCCATGATTCCCGTCTATTCCTACTGATAGTTGCAATTTATGTCATTTCTAGTAAATAATATATTGTTTGGTCTTTAGGATGTAAGCCATCTGATTATTTTATGTTTCACTTTGACAGACAATTTATAAGAGGGATATTATTACCTTTGGGCGTCTTTAAGTATGCTTGGTGTGCCTTCAAACAGACTCGACAAGCTTTCAGGGGCAACAATAAATACATTGGCCATGCTGGAGATAAGAAAACAGATTGTCAGTATAGAATGCCAGTAAATAAAGTTTGAAAATGACGACAGGGGTCCCATATCTTTTCTACTACAGAAAATCTACTACTACTAGAAAAAGTATTGGATATAAACTCTTGTTCTAATCTCAGTGCGAGTGTGCGACACATGTTTATTTTTTTACATTAATTAGAAGATATGGAATGCGCCACTTGGACTTTGGTCCAGTGGTAAGTGAGTTCCGCACTAACCGGAAGGTTATATGGGTTCAAGCCTCGCTGGAGGCATGTGTGAAATATATATTTGTGAGATAGAAAAATTGCCGTTCAAAAAAAAAAAAGATATGGAATGCAAGTGCAAGACTTCCACAGAGTAATTCACTTATGTCAGTGATTACTTTAGCAGAGGCTTGTTCAATGCCGTTTTTATTGATAATTTTTTCAAGTAAATCAATAATTTTTGACTGACTTAGTTTTATTTCAAGAAGGTCAATGCTTCACCGTTGGCGTTTGATTTTATGTTTCACTTTGACAGACAATTTATAAGAGGGATATTATTACCTTTGGGCGTCTTTAAGTATGCTTGGTGTGCCTTCAAACAGACTCGACAAGCTTTCAGGGGCAACAATAAATACATTGGCCATGCTGGAGATAAGAAAACAGATTGTCAGTATAGAATGCCAGTAAATAAAGTTTGAAAATGACGACAGGGGTCCCATATCTTTTCTACTACAGAAAATCTACTACTACTAGAAAAAGTATTGGATATAAACTCTTGTTCTAATCTCAGTGCGAGTGTGCGACACATGTTTATTTTTTTACATTAATTAGAAGATATGGAATGCGCCACTTGGACTTTGGTCCAGTGGTAAGTGAGTTCCGCACTAACCGGAAGGTTATATGGGTTCAAGCCTCGCTGGAGGCATGTGTGAAATATATATTTGTGAGATAGAAAAATTGCCGTTCAAAAAAAAAAAAAAGATATGGAATGCAAGTGCAAGACTTCCACAGAGGAGGTTAAAATGGCTGCAACTTACATGCTTAATGATTCAAATTTCTCGTCAACTGTAGGAGCATTGAAGCTTCGCACGAAATCCCCATATTCAGTGATGTCACGTTTCAACCTTAATCCTCCGCTACAAAAAGAGAGGACATAGATGAGTTATTTGGGTAGATATAAACATATCACATTCCACAATTTCTAGGATAAGGTAAAACATGAATTCTGCAAAATGTATGAGAATTTGTTTGTTTTCTTTTCATGTCACTGATTCTTCCTGATAACAATATTGAATTTCGCAATATTTTTAAAAAATGACGGTTCTGTCCATAGGACAGTAGTTTCAAGGGCATACTCATTGTGTAAGAAATACACTATCCTATGCAAATTAATGTGATTACAAAGTGGCTTTAGATAAGAGCAGAAAGTTACCTTGGATTAAAAGTGTACTTCTGCCAGTGATTGCTTAGGCCTTTGTGCAAGCGGTTCCCCTGTATTGATGAAATTACTAATTAGCATTATGGAAGCATGTGATACTAAGATGGTAACAACATAAGTAAACAAGATGGAGAAAATGTATCTTACCAATTCGGTTAGGAAAGCTTGCTTGTTAAGACCTTCAAGTGCGGTGAACGCTGCCTCAAGCACACGGGAGAGATATGCCACAACTCTGTCAGACAAAAAAGTTCAGGATATGAAAATGACAAGACCATTTATAAAATGCTGCCGGAAAATAAGAGTGAAACCTTATGCATGCGTTTGTAGGGCGATGGTCAGGAACAATGCCATCATCTGGTGACTTATAGTCAGTAGCTTTTTGCTCAGCTGAAAGCAATCGCTCCACCTGTATTAAAAAGGAAACACAGTTGATAAAAGAATTTATATACGAATGGGAAGAACATATAACAGTATTTCGGAAATTGCAAAAAGTTCGTTACTGTACTTCAGAGTGATATATGCTCAAATGTTGATGCATACCTCGGCCATAACTGTCTCAATGCATTGTTGAAGTCCTTTATAGGCAGCACCTTCTGAACTGGACATGGCTGTTGCCATTTCTTCACATGAAGCAGCATGCGCACCATCCACTGGTAACAAAAGCCTTGAAATAGAGTTGGCAAAGTACTGAAAAAGTAAAACATAATACCACTTAAAATCAAAGAACCATTCAGACTCTTCACACTAGTAACAAAGAAAATTGCAGATGTACTAACTAGGGGTGACGATTTCGACAAATTTATGGTTAAAAATGGTGATTTCGGTTAGACCTTGTATCGAATGGGGCAAATAGAAAAAAACTAATAAAAAAACTAGCTGAACAGAAAATGGGTCGAGCAGGTCACATGGGATGTCAGCCAAAGTGCAATCAAAATGCGTAAAGCCACCAAAATTGTTCTATTTACAAAATTGGAATATGGTGTCTTTAATCATATTTAACTCGTGAAATTATAAAATGTAAGGAAAAAAGGTGTTTTTACTTGCTGAACAATAGCAACACTGCTTCCACAACGTTGTACAGCAACCATGAAAGATCTAAAACTGCTTTCACCAGCTGCAGCAGCAGCTTCTGCCTACACATCAACATCAGTTTATCGTGACTGATTAGATTAATGCTATATCCTCATAAAAATAAAAATAAAAAACTCATACAACTTTTTATTAAGATAGAGCTATTTTGTGTGAACTAAAATGAAGACTGAATAGAGGTTTACAGCGGAAGCGGCAGCAGCAGCCACTCTTCGACTAACACTAGTGCCTAACACAAATCTCTCCCTCAAAGCTGCAGCTTCCGTGAGACCATCTCTAGCTCTTTCAAGCCCTTCTGTTGTATATTGACTGACCTGAAACACAGATAAATACGGGGGAGTTAAAATGCATGCATATGATAAAGTCATAGAAGTTGCTTAAAAGTTTAACTTACTTGGTCTAGAAGGCAAGTGAAGACAGTTTTGACGTTGGCTGCAAGAGTAGCAGGCTGCACAATGATAAATGAATAAAATGTATAAGAACCTTCTGAAGTATCCAAAAGCATAAGACAAGGCTCTGTTATAATGAATACATATGCGCTCAGCAAGAGTGGTTGAAATTTCAACCAAGGTTATATTCGGGGGCATTATTGTCAACGTTTCACAGCCAGTGTTTTTGAAGAATTTCCCAAAGTATAATGATTGTTTCCGTACAGATGGTTGGAACATGACAAGGTAATATACTTATATACCAAAGTTGATATGTATCTCAAACATCATATTTCTACATCACTTGCTAATACTAGATGAATTAAAATAAATATACCTGAGTCGAAAACAAAGTGCATCTTGTAATTGCTTCTTCATTCCAACGCACAAACTCTGTGACCACTGTAACAGATATCTGCTGGTGGGAAGATGATATTGAAGCGCCTCTTGAACGTCCAATCGAACCAGTTGATTCTCCAGATAGCTGACTCTCAGAAACCAGTTCCTCCATCTGCATGGGCAAAACCCGTGAAGGTATAGCAAGTGGGGTGGGGAGTGGAAATGTGTGTGTGTGTGTGTGTGTGGCTTAACGAACCTTAGCTTTGTAGAGTTGTCTTAAAGAAGCTTGCTCATATTCGATGTACATATCTTTGTGATCAATGAATAGAGATTCTGTTAGGCCTGTACCAGCAGCAAAAGGTATATTCAGCACAACCAGAAGTAACTAAAAGTTCCATAAGCCTTTCTAAACTGCCAGGGCTATCCTGTTCTATCTAGCATTTAATACCGTCACAAGATCCAAAAATCATACAGAAATTAAATGTCGTAAAAGGTTCTAGATTGTCAATTCTTATGATATAATGAAGCTCTAACTGATTACTGGTCATAGAAACTCATGAGTCATGACCAAACATACAAACGAAGTTGTGGCCCTACAGTCATCATTTCTCATACCTCTCACAAACAAAACTTAATCTTCTCCCTGAACTAAGTGATGATTTCAATTGTTTGACCAATAAATAATGTGACAAAAGTGGTGAAAAGAGTAATTACGAAAGCACTAGCACACAAAATTACAATGGTTCATTCAGATTATGTGTTTCCCAATTTTAGTGTTGGGATATTGATCCATTTCTGGTTCAGCAAACAGCGTATAAGTTGACTTTCACATGAGATTTCGGTTTTCCATCCTGCATGTCTTCTATATTCTTGCGAATGAAAATATCAGTTCACATTCAATATCGATGGTTATGGTTTGTATAATCAACTAAACAATGCAGGTGACTTCAACCAATTACTATTACATAATAACATGTTTAGCTATTCAAGTTCCAATATCTCGAATTCTAGTTTATTGATGTACATGAATATAATTAGGAAGATTTGTCACTGAATTTGTAGTTGAACACTTGTCCTATATTGTAAGCATAACCTTTTATGTTCTTGTAAGGTAATTATTTTCACTTGTATTTTGATTATTTTCACTTGGGGCCTGTTTCTGTCACTGCTTGCTGACTAAATTCAGTAAAACGGTCTTCTTCCATATAATACGTTTATAGTGCAAAACTAACTTCAAACTTCAGTCATAATTGCATTATACAATAGCAAGCAATTTTTATACCTTCAATATCCAAGTCACCACAACCCACGCTGCGTAGATCTTTGGCAAGTTCTTGTGTCTTGTCATATCCCACTGCTAACATTCTGAGGTACTGAAATCGATCCCAAGTACAAAAGCCAAATTAAATTCAAAACTAAACAGATATCATTTTACGCATGCCTATGCAGTTATCTCGGTCAGATTTCGAATCTCGTTCGAGGTCCGAGATCCGAGATTTCGATTATCTCGGTGAGATCTCGGTGAGATCTCGGTTTTTTATATTATTTAGAATATTATATATATAAATAATATATTAAAATCGCAAAAGATTAAACATAAAACATAGCATAAACAGTGTCAAAACAACATTAAATTCTAATAATAAAATTCCTAATAAAAAACATAGCAGATTCATAGCCAAATTGCATAAAAAACACATAAACCTTAATTGGCATAAACTGCAACATTGATTAAAAGTGTCGGGTACTACTAATTGATAAAAGTGGGCTGGAAAAAGTTATGGGTGGCAGAAAAAAAAAAGTCAACAAAAAAAGTCAAAAAAACGAGATTTTCACTATCAAAATCTCGCCGAGATCAAAATCTCGCCGATTTCTCGCTAAATATCGCCGAGAATCTCGTTTCCGAGATTTTGATCCGAGATTTTGAACCGAGATTTTTTTTTACCCCGAGATCCGAGATCTCGACGAGATCTCGCCGAGATCTCGCCGAGATTAACTGCATAGACGCATGCGAATGCACCGAATCACTGAACTTACTAGCAACAGACCACCTTCTGCCATCGGAGGTGGGTTTACTAAAGATGGTTTCACCAATAGCTTCTCTAGAAGTTTTGGAACTCGGTCTTCCATTACTCGCTGTTACATCATCATCATCATCATCATCATTAGGTAAGTTATTATAGTAAATCAAAAATGAAATACAAGTATAAAGAGATAACAATTAGTATGATTTTTTCTGCATATACCTGTACCAAAATTGACATGACATCATTTGGAGAAGGAAATACAGCCATGATGGTAGCTGATTCTTTGCGGACAGTATCTGCAAACCAGTTATGACAGGTGCAATTTATATGTATTGTTCATCCAGTTTTTACCATCAAAATCTATTTAGGATGGTGGAAACCTCTATACCAGTTATCTCTTTGTACAAAGAAGAGAGCGCTCGGGCAACGTTACTGGGACTAGGTAAGGAATCTTGGTCACCAAGAACCAAGCCTGAGTCTGCGTTCATGACCTCGACATCGAACATCGGCCGTAAACCCACATAATGTTGCATCGCACTGTTACCTCTGTTAAACTGAATAACATAGTGATATGGTAAGACGCGTGGAAATCAATTTGCTTTAGTATATATAACTAACATTATTCCTCTTAACATGTTAATTATATATTACATTTCAATATTTCAACTTGCCTAGCTTCTCAAAATTTCAATAATCTTGAAACCTAATATTTAGGTAAAAAGAAATTGAATTTACAGATAAATTGACAAACAAAGAAAGTGAAGAAATACCTGAGATAGAATCTTTGCACACTCTGCCATGACAGCCAATTCTCTCTTTTGAGATGCATTATCAAACCGAGACAGCAATCTGTTCTCCAATTCTGTAAAAAATAATTGACCATGATGGCACTTCAATTTTAGTAATGCGAACAGAAAGCTAATTCTATCTAATGATTCCTGTTGCCCCAAAGTATGCGTACACCTCTTATTTTTTTGGATACAAATTAAGCATCTTGCAGAAATAAGAGAAAGATACAAATTCTTTTAGTGGCATAAAGCCATAAACCTTTTTGTGTTATTTTTAAAGAAGCAAAAGAATATCGAAATAAAAAAAAAAAAAAGTGAACATGTGACGTAGTGGAAAACGCAGATCGACTTTTTGCTTGATAAAGTGAGCTCTTAAGGGTAAGGGTGGAGCAAGTGGTTAACGCCCTTGCCTCTGGAGACAGAGGTCAAGGGTTCGATCCTTACCCCTTGCAAGGCCGGAGGTCCTTTTCTACATTTTGTAGAACCGGAAGCAGCCTCTCTACCTTTGGTAGGCAGGGGCGGATGCATTTGTTAAGTGTGGGGGGGCGGTGCCCCCCATGATTCGACAAATAAAATCGGTTTTTAGTGCAAATTTTGTTTTTTATTGACCATTTTATTAAAGTGCACCCCATCACAAGATCAAATTGCCCCCCATATTGAAGACAAACAATGTAAAACCCTTGTATCTATGTCTTCATTTTAGTGTGTACAACGACTTTTGTCAACAATTTTTTTTTTGCCCCCCGTCCTCTAACTTCCTGGTTCCGCCACTGGGTAGGGGTAGGGCTGTCTACATCTCAACCTCCCCCATACACCGTGGAAGACGGTATTGGGACCCATAACCCATGGAAGACGGTATTCGGAGTTACTTTACTTTACTTTTATAATGTACAGCCTCCATACTGTACTTGGTCAATTAACTTTCCTAAAATCTCAAGCTAAGTAAAATCTCAATGTGTGGAAAATATGTATAATGCTACTCTTTAGACAAGAATGTGGAGGGGTTCCAGCACCTTCTCTGCAGATATGCCCAGTTTCTAATGATTAGGATAATATCAGCATGCTAAAATAAAGCAAGCACGAGAAACCATTATCCCCCGTCTGAGAAACTAACACATTTGACCAGCGTTAACATCAAACTTTTATAAGATTAGTATGATTTTGTATTTGAAAAGATCCCTTAACTTATAGCAACATACATTAATCTTTTTTGAAATGTCAATTAAGAATTTGGTTAGCAGAAAATCAAGAGTAACTTTATTGGGCATATTATATAAAATAGTTAGTGCCCCAAACCCAGGGATGGCTGCAAAATTATACAACACGAAAAATGAAGGTAGATTGTGGTATCTGACTCTTTGTTTCCATTAATGAAAACATACAATAAAAAAATCAAGAGCTTGATTATAAGTTACCATTGCAGTACTCCTGAAGGTTGCCAACAGCAACCTCCAATCCTCTACTAGCAGTTGCATTCACACCCTGTCTTCCAATATCTTCTTCCGCAAATGAACCTGAAAAGAAATTACATATATAAATTAATTCTTTACAAACACTTATTGATCCTAATGAGAATATCAAAGTGATGGTTAAAAGCAGAGCCGGCAAAATGGGTAGAGCCACAACTTAGGAAAAGGTCAATGTGGCAATAATTTTTAGAGGTCAAACCGGTTGGGTCTGGTTGACCTGTGAGCTGTGAATATGTTTTTCTTTCTTTTGCTTTTAGAATTTTATAAATAATTTAAATAATTACAAAAACTATCAATTACAATATTCTTCGGGTTTTTCTTTAAAATCCAGATTAGAAGGATTTATACAATTAAAATGCACTTTGAGTGCGTTTTGACCCGTTCTACCCATTTGACTGGTTTCCCATTTATCTGCTTTTTCAAGTTTGACCTGCTTGATATAAAAATATGATAATAATAACCCATACCCACCCATTTACCTATTAATGAGTTGAAGTTGTCTTCTCTAATTACAATGTAGGGAGCTTGGAAACAACCACAATTACACTAGTAAAACTATTTTTAAGCGATGTACTTACGCAATTTCTGCGCAATAGAAGCAGCCTCAGCAACACGACTGTCATCAGAGAATAGAGGGGATAGCTCCATCAGGTCGCCAGGGCTACTGTTAAATTCCATCAGGTACTATAACACAGAATCAGTGGTGAGTGAAGTCTTAAAACATTGCAAGACAATAATACATTGTTATCACTTGCATCCACCTAAAATACCTTTATTAGATCCATTGTCTGGCTAGCAGTCTCTCTCTGTGAGTCTGCACTCTGTAATTAAAGTAGAGAGAATTAAACAACATGAAGTAAAAAATCAACGTCAATGTAGTATGAGCAGACGAATTTAATCGTATAGAACTAGTCAAACTTCACCTGCAGATGATCCCCAATTTTAGCAGCTGTCTGCCCAACACTAGATATCCGTGTATCCAATCTTGCAAAACTATCAAACAAGCCATCCACACCTTTTTCGAGCTGAAATTGAATATTAACTAAATATTTACTGATAGAGCACTCTATTCAAACTCTAAGAAAAGTATATAAGATCCAGATTACTTATCAAGCTCTGATAAACGAGCACTAACTCAATACACATATATGTGTTTGTAGACATATATTAGATAAGTAAAGCCATATCATAACATAATTAAAATTTCAGGTTGCAGGAGTTTATTATAAACATCATGATACACAATAGACTGATCTCCAGGTCTCCATACTCATGGACGTATTGTCCTATACAGATATATAGATAAACCTAAATATTATGGAAAATTTATGTCAAGGCCAAGTTATTGATGAAGAATTTAACCTATAGATTGCTATATAAACTTATCTGTTACTTAATAACATTCTAAAAATAAAGTTGATGAATTACCTCACCAAGTGTCTGCCTATGTTTAGAGTCTTGTGAAGCAACATCCTTTTTAAGATTATATAGTCTTCCGTCAATCTTCAACGACATACAAAAATGAGAGAACGGTGAACAAATGCAAAACAGAACTATAATGGTGTTATAATTAACAATAGATGTGACACTTTGACCACATATGCAATTAACATGTACCTGTTTCCGGAGTTCGACTAACTGCGAACAGGAATTTTTAAACATGGACAATAAAGAGTCAACTTCTGGAAATAGCGGACTTGTTTGTCCTTGTGCTGATCTTCCATTAGACAAGGTATCATTCCCACTAATATTATTGCTTCCTTCTAATGAGTCGGCTTCTTCTTCTTGAAAAGATGGTAACAGCTCATTTACTAAGTTTCCGAATAAAGCATCAAATGAGAACTCCCCCTTCAAAAAGAACAGGAATAGGACAAGACAAAAAAGAATTTAGTACATTCAACCATAAAAATACGCACCCAAAAAATCTGATGCACACGAAAAGTAATGAGACTATGAAGCTTTTACCTTGAAGTCTTCTATGTCTAAAACAAGTGGTTGAGAGCCGACAGATTCAGAACTTGATATTTTATTACTCTTTATTCCATCTCTAACCTCTTTCATCTAAAAAGAGAAATATAAATACACTATTAGGCTTTTGTAACTTCTTTACCGTAAACTTCAAATTGATGCTACTATTTAAATTAATATACAATACAACGTTTTAAAGTAATTATTGGTATTTGGAAACCACAATCTACATCGCAAAACTTAGTAGCATGGCATCACATGTATGACACTCGATTATAGCATGAAGCAGCAAGTTAAAACTATTTCCAAGCCCATCTCAAAACTCAATCAAAATCACACATGTATATCATTAACGAACAGTGACCAACATTTGGCCTAATATGCCAACTTCAATCATTACCAAGTATTATACAGAAACCCCTGGTGAAGCACACAAACATAATCGCACCACATAATTGCACCGCGTCAGCTAAGAACTTTAAGGGCGTGTTTGGTAGGCTGGAAAGGAAGCGCGAGAATGGAAAAAGAAATGCTTTCCCACGTTTGTTAGTCATAGTGAATGGAAACGTGACCTCACCATTCCATTCTCACCTTTGGATTTTCATTCTTCATAAAAAGTGAAGAAAGCAGAGAATGCAAATTAGTAAAAGGAACCATTCTCACTACCCATTCTCCTGTGAATCAAAAAGTCGCTAATAAAAAAGGGGTATATGTACATAATCTCACGTGCAATGCTCATTCAGTCCCAAATTGAACAAATATATCAATAACTCTACCCTCTTGGCCTTTTGGCGACTGCAATATCTGAAACCCTATCATCGTATCTGTTGTTTATCGAAGTTGCAATATATCCCCAAGTAAGGCAATTCATATTCTGTTCTATTTCTCTTCTATAAAAATCTATGATTATGATCAATCTCTAGTCGATTAATCCCCTGGAAATCTTTGATCTTAATCGAAAGCCAGGGTTTACTCATCAAGGTTAAACAATTCATCAAAATATCTCGTTTCATTGGTAAAGTGGCATAACAATTTAATTATCAGTTTGAAATTTATGACTTGGTGATCAGTTGTTCCTTTCACCATATATGACTTTCTTGTTCAATGTTGAGTTGGTTATCATCTAATTCCTTCTAACTAAATCTATGAATTATACGCGAGAGAAATTAATCGGCTTGGTAAATCTTCTTTCAATGTGTCTAATTGACTTGTTCTAGGTAGTTGATGGTCAGAGGATTTAATGTGTCCAGGCAACTTCTTTTCTGTCAATAATAGCTTAGCATAATTTAAATTGTCTAATTGTTATCTAAACATGAGGATATGTTATCACAGGCTACCCTTTCAATGAAGTTTGAGTTAATATGCGCGCAAGATCAGGTGTCTATGTGATGCAGGGACCTTTGTGCTCAAAATTGGGGGACCATATTTGTTACACGTATTGCACGCTATCTTAGCTCATTGAATCACATATGGGGTGTTAGTTTTAAGCAAACGAAAGAGCAACAGGTCGTTGGGGGACGGACATCACAAATACCTCCAACTTGAAGGTAGTTCGATTAATCCGGAACGCAGGTCTGCTGTACTAATCGATCAGCTGAGGAAGTTCTGTTCGTGGACTAGCTTAGTTGCATATGGTGGATTAAAACATGTTTCAAGTCTCATATCTCATTATACAAAATCATTGTGTCTGCTTAAAATTTAATCGAGCTTTAACAAAAAGTGCTATTACACAAATAGGTGGCCTGGGTTTTTCTGATTATGAGGTCCTTGGTTATGTCTTTGATTGTAAAAGAGTATACTACTATATTTGATTCAGCCATATGGTTAGAATATTATATTTTAGCTAACATTTGATTGTAAATTTGTAATGTTGCTGGCATGGTATATGATGGTCTTGTATGGTTTTTGTGTTAATTTTTGCTCTTTAGTTACTGGTGTTTGATATCGAAGTTCAGTAATGAGGTTCATAATTACTCAACATTATCGTTACTATTTTTATTGTGTGTTGATAATTTGCATAACATTTGAAAGAAAACTTCTTATTCTCTTAGCAAATACATGTATTCTTATATGACAAAAAAGTTAAAACCATATTGATATATGGAAGTTATGCGACTCCTTTTTGACAAATGGGTAAAGTCAATTACAATATTGAAAGTTCATTCACTGGTCATACCAAACAGAGGATTCAATTCTTTAGCCATTTCAACACCTCGTTCTTTACTTTTCGCCAAACAGCAGAATCGTTTCTTGATTCTCAAAGTCATTCCCTTTCTCTACGATTCCATTCAACCCGATTCAGTCGTACCAAACGTCCCCTAACAGAAACTAACTGAAAGCTATAACTAGTCCATCCTAGATAACGGAAAACTGCCATACTAGTAAGAGAAACTACTGGATTTGGAGATCATATAACCAAAACTAAATAGGAAAACTATCATCCAATTAACAACACTTGAATCATAAAGTTACAGCCTCTCGTCTTAAATGATCTCACTAGCTGAAGCTACTTCTCCATCTCAAATAATAACTAGATAAAAGTTACGGAATCATAACCGACTGATAAAACTGTAAAAAACAACATAAATTCACTTAATCGAGATTACCAAACAGACCTCCTACATACTCAAAATACCATACTATTAAATAAACCCCTACAACTTTCTGCCTTCATATATCCACATCTCGAAACCAAAATACAATACGAAAACTGTCACTTCACTTTCAGTCCTATAGTGCCAATTTCTAATCCTAGTAGATATCATTTCTTCATCAAGTCAAAAACACATAGGCACACACAAACACGCAGCATTGCTTAAGTAGTTAATGAGATCACCATAAAGTCCTAAACAATCATAAGCCTCAAACTAATCAAAAACCCAGCAACTTTCTCATTTTATACAAATACATAATTAGATCGATCCAACCAGTTAACACGCGCGGCATTGCCTATGTAACTAATCTCAACCAAATATAGAGCTCCAACCAAATCATCACCTTATATAATCGTAAAAACCTGCAAATGTCATAACCGTATAAAACTAAAACTCAAAACTGCAGTCTAAACCTTGAATTCAGTGGTAAATTTACGGTTACTCGTCGCAACAGATCTCGTTACTTATAAACCTAATAAAGTTACAGTTAACACGCGCAATATTGCCTAAGTAACTAATCTCAACTAAATAGATAGCTTCAACCAGATCATCACCTTATGTAAGAGTGAAAAACTAACAAATCCTGTAAATTTCATAATCGTTTAACTCAACATCTAAAAACTAGAGTTTAAACCTGAAATTGAATCGTAGAGTAACGGTTAACAGATCTCATTATTTATAAA
This sequence comes from Tanacetum coccineum, assembly GCA_026074375.1. Classification (NCBI taxonomy): domain Eukaryota; kingdom Viridiplantae; phylum Streptophyta; class Magnoliopsida; order Asterales; family Asteraceae; genus Tanacetum; species Tanacetum coccineum. The sequence continues at coordinate 13,712 of BQNB010060829.1, forward strand.
CCTAGTTCAACACTCCATATTTATATCATAAACAGTCATTGTCCACTGGTAGCAAAACGTTAACGGCATTAAACAGTTAGATATTAGCATAAACGAGTAAATTAAAGGTGCTGTATGTAGATTATAGTGAAATGAGTTGCCTTGTTGAAGATCGAGTTAGAGGTTATGAAATTAATAATTAATTGATCCGTACTAGTAAACAAACATCCATAACTTTGAACATTTATATATACACATCTCGATAAACAAAAAAAGCGAAGCGGAATTGCGAAATGTGATTATACTAAACCTAATAAAGTGTTCTAACCAGATCACCCTATTTAATTTCATAACTGTACACAAATTGTCATCTGATTGACTTCAAGTGCAATCATAAAGTTACAGTTGCTCATCGCAACAGATCTCATTACTCGCAAAGCTACTTCAACAGTCGTAATTCAAATCATACACCATAATTATCCATATAAACCCTAAAGAGATGCATTATTAACATAAAACGAGTAAATTAACGGTGCTGAATGTAGATTATAGTGAAATGTGTTACCTTGATGAAGATCGGTTAAAAATTTGATGATAAATATTGAGTCAAAAAAAGTTGGATCCGATTGATTGAAGAAGAAGAGAAGACGGAGCCTGACCGTGTTGATGGATGAAGACTACAATGAAGAATGCGGTGATGTGAAATGACGTCTTTGTCCTTTTCGAAAACTAATTGACCCGACCCGGGTAATTTGGCTTCTTTCTTTTGCTATATTACCCTTGCCCGTTTGAGGTGATTAAAACATACTTTTTCTCAAGCATCCTAATAAAGTTTTTACTAAAATAACTTTTGCTCTCACGTTGACACGTGAACTGAACCACGGTTTTAAAATGGGTTTTGAAACATTCGTAGAAATAAATAACAGTGTTTTATATAAAAAGAATCTCATTTAGTGGTCAACTTTTTATTTTTGGCAACAACATTACCAAAGAAAGTTTAGTAAGTATACTAACGAACCTTTTATTTTGGTCTCACATTGAAACATCAATAGAAAACATCCGTAGAAACTAATGCATTTAATTATTTGGTAATATTAAATTGCATTTTATCATGGGCAAATTCACAATGGTGTATCTAACTTTGATCAAATTACTATTATATGTAGTCAAATTGAAAATTTTCTATTGTATATACGTAACTTGTCTTTTAGTACTATTGTGTGTATTCTTACCCGTTAAATTTGCACCCCAATGCTTCTAACTTTACAAAATATGCCTATTGTATGCAGTCTAAATGCACACAATAAGGCAAAAAACCAAGTCGACTACATATAAAAAGAACTCTTAAAGTTGATTACATACGATGATAATGTTGATAAAGTTTAATCCATTTTGATGCCATTTGCCCTTTTATTATTTATTCGACATGTAGAATAACCTATTAGTTGTTGGATTATATTTTTTATTTCTCAAATCGTTCCCACCTTATAATCCTTATAATATGGTTTTTTTAATTTTCAAAAAACTGAATTTGGTAATAAATTATATGGAATATACCTATGTTTTAAAAGCTTATAATTGCCATTTTTCGCACAATTACTTTTCTTAAATGAACAATTTTATTTAGAAGCCACAATGATTGGTACTAAACCTCCACGTTATCCACCTGATCAATGTATCGACAAAACATGCACTCTATGTGAAAAGGATGATTATTCCTCTTTTATATTTTAATTTAGTGTTATTTTAATTAAATGCGGATTTTTGTTATTGTATTTTTGTTTTAAAATTGTGCTTTGTTATGGATGAGCATTCATTAGGTTGTTTAAGAGTAGGTCTAAGTATTATGAACAAAACAGTAATTGTGAATGAACAAAGATATAACCAAACGCTCCAATATTATTAGATCAATAATACGAGTACTCTTTACTAGTACTAGGGTTTACAACCTTGAAGCTTTTTAATTGACTTCACAACTATGAAAACTTGTATATGAACTAATGCCCCTAGAGCCTCCTTTTATAGACCAATGAGTCCTACAAGGCTTACAATACTTTCCTAAGATATCATGATATTTTCTAAAAGAAAACGTAATCTCTTAAACAAATACATTATACATATCTTTTACAAAAATAACTCAATACTTATCTTCATAAGTATTCTTGTTCTCTAGACAATCCTTATCTCTTTACTCGTCTTTATCCTTCTGACAGTAGTAATTCTTCTAGTAGTTGTAATCCAACAGCATAAACTATTGTACCAACAGCACTGATAAACATAAGCAGTAGTAACGTTAGTACTAGCAGTACTAATATATACTAACAGTAGTAACTGTGTACTAGCAGTCTTAACATTACTACTAGAAGCACTAACTACTTAGCATATATTTCAGTCTTCAACTCTGAGCAGTCTTAACTTCAACAAGCAGCGATAACTTAATACTAACAGTACTAACTTATACTAACAGTAGTAACTAGCAGTAGTAACTTTATACTACTAGTACTAACTACTTAGCATAATTTTCATTAGTATACCTGAGCAGTAGTAACTCTAAGAATCATCTTGAAGTCTTTAATTCCCAACAATCCTCCCTAAACTTGTTGTTCATCATATGAAGCTTCAAGTTTCTTTATTAAAAGTCCTCATCGCTATCAGGAAGATGCATTCAAACACTTCATTAACCCTTTTGCTGCTTTACCATGAGCTTGAGTAGTTGATAGCACATCTCATTCCAATAATCAGCTTGAAGTTTCTTGTTGAGCATATTTGTGATTATTATTTGTGTAAGTGGATATCTTTTCTCAACCAACATAAAGATATGTACATTTCCAAACCTTACAAAGTGCACTCCACAAGAATCAAACAACTTCCAAACAGTCAATTTGTATCCTTGTAGATTTCTCCATACATCACTTTTTATGTCTGGTTTAAACATGACTTTTAAATCACCCCACAACACTCTTTCATGTTCATCTTCAGGCCTTGTATCACCATGCTTTGTTTTGACCAACTTTCAGAGAGTCTGTAAGTCTTCTCTGTCAATACCCTGAAGTATCCTAATCATAGAAGAATATCTCTTAAAACTTCCATCAGCTCTTATCAATTGATAATGTCCTATTATTCCTTCTCTAATAAGCTTATATTCAACAATCACTGGAGGTTTGGTAGCAAGTGGTATAGCATCAATTGCTATATCATCATCTTTGACTGTCACCATATGCATTTTTAGCTCAGCTTCATTATCTACTTTAACTTCTTCATTCTCATCAGTCTTTTGCTTCTTAGACTTATCAGATTCCAGTTTATCCCCTGCTCTCTTTGCACTACTATCTTGTGTAATTTCTGCCTTTTCAGAACTGCTTTCATCCTTCTTTCCACTAATTTCTTGAGTCTTTGAATTTATAGCCACAAAAGAATTTACTCTCTTCATTTCCTTGTCAAACAGCTTTTGGATTTCATCATAGCTTCTGCCCTTTAGCTGATTGTGTTTATATCTACCCATATGCTTAAGATAGATAGACATTTGATTTCTCTTTTGTGTCTTGGTAGGAGGTATGTTTCTCTTTTCTTGTGCTCTTAATGCAGCAAAATGTTTTCTTCTTTTCTCCATGAATTCCATAAATAGTTTTGCCTTCTCCTCATCTGTCAACTCCTCTTGCTCTCTTAATTGGAGTCTCTCAGCCAGCAATCTATCAGCCTCCATCATAGCTTGTGTATTTTCTCATGATTCAATCAAAGCTATGTTGACTTCTTCTTCCTTTTTCCTCGCAAGCCTTTCTTTTTCTATAAGTTCAGCTTGCAACTGAGCTTTAAGATTTCTTGCCATTTCTTCATTAAGAGCAACTTAATCTTTCTTTTTCAAAGGTACTTCAGGCTCAATCATTATTGCTTTGCCTTTGTCTTTAGTCTTTGAAGGTTGTGATGCTTATGGAGATGATGTTGTTGTTCTGAATTCACTTGGCTCTTGAACTACAACCCCTATAGCCTTGGGTCTTGTAGTTGTTGTTGTTGTAGCAGCAGTAGTAACTGCTTTAGGTTTAGCTGCTTTGATTTCAATAAGAGTTTAAGCCAAAGTTATTTCATCAATAGTCGTTGTTGGAGCACTGGTAGTAGTAATTTCATCAATCTTGGTAGCAGTAACTCCTTCACCAGCAGTAGTAACTGGAATTGTAGGGGCAGCACTATCTTCAACACCAATACTAACCTCTCTTTCATCAACCTTTGCACTCTGTTCTTGTTTCTCATCAACTGCCATATCCACAATCATCTCATCACCATGAAGATCATCTGTATCAAACATTTTTGCATCATCTGATCTCCCCTGGGTTTCATCAACTAAAAAAACTTAAGCATCTTTGTCAGTCTCTTCAAAACTCCTCCCTTGTTTGGATGCATCTTCCTGAGCACCCAAACTATCTTTATCCTCAGAGGATTCAACCCATCTAGATTTACCAACTTTCCTTAATCTTTTTAACCCTGTAGTTCTTGATTTCTGTTTCCTTTCCAACTTTTAGACCCTCTTCTTTAAACCATCAATCTCCTTTGCTTGAGCATCCTTTGCCTTCTCCAAATCAAGAACCTGTTTTTGTAAGTTGGTACACAAAATCATCAATTCTGTTAGTTGCATTCTATCCTCACCACTGAGAAGTGGATCATTAGAAGGTATAGGAACACTATCATCATGGTGTGTCTCATCTTGAGGAACTTCAATTTCCTTCCTCTGTTTCCTCCTAGACTGTTTCTTCTGAGGTCTAGAGGATGATGGTTGAGAAGTAATGGGTGTCTGTTGAGAATCAGTAGGAATGCCTGAATCTACACCCTCTTATTGATTAGCTTGAACCATCATTGTTGCAAACAGAGGTGTTACTCTCCCAGAAAAGACCTTTCCTTCTCTCTTTATATTGGCAAAGATTTTCTTTGTGTGTGAGGGGGTAACATAAATCTTTTTGTGATGTGACATATCCCCAAGTTGTTGATTGATAAACACTTGTACAAATCATGGATACATCAGAAATTTGACCCCTCCCTCTAAGTGCTTTACCATAGCATTAAAAATATACTTGGACAAATTAAATTTTTGGTTTGTGGCCAAGCATATGATTGCAGAGGCCATTGTGCTACTAAATTCGTTCCATGTAGTGGTCTTGGCACTTAGGCATTGCGTAATAGTATAAATTAAGAACTTCCATTGTGGAGAAAAGAAAGCTTTATAAAATGTAAGCCTTTTAGAAGGTTTTTCATAACCCATCCTTGCCAGCTCTTCAAAGATAGTAGCAGTCGGCAAACAATCAGTACCACCTGCATCTTCTAAGTGAAGATCACTTCTAATGCTTGTCTTCGTGATGATCACCTTCTTTTTATCAACTAGGGCTTGTAACTGACGTTCACCATTAACCGTTTTTGCCTTTGCCGTTGCCCAGAACTGTTCAATGCAAGATGTGTATATAGTAGGATTGACAGTTAAAGCATAATGGATTTGATTAGCATTCAGAAAATCAATAATTTCCTGAAATCCATTACTTTCAGCAGGTTTTTCCAAGAACGCGATCATGTTTGTTTCAGTAAATTGTAGGGTCGACATTGTGATGGGTTTTGATGATTAACAATGAAATTGAGTTAGGTTTTACGTTTAGAGAGTGTTTGAATGATTGAAATCGAATAAAGAATCGAATGAAACTCTGAATCGAAGTATTTATAAAATCACCCTCAGCAGCATTAACTTGAACTGGCAGCACTAAATGATGCCTAACAGTAGTAAGTAACTCGGCAGTATCAACGTAAGCTTAGCAGCATTAATGTATACCAGCAGTAGAAACTTTATGTTTAGCAGCATTAAGTTATATTACCAGTATTAACAGCATTAAGTTTGAGTTACCAGCATTAACTTCAATTTCTTTCCAAAAAGGACTTCTATCATCAATGAATTCTTCTCACAAGCTCTCTTTCTATTTTTTTAAAACTCACTGAATCTCTCATTTCTTTTGGCTCACCAAATCACTCTTTCTGTTTTTATGCACACATCTCTCTTTCTATTTTTCAGCTCTTAATTTCTCTCTTTTCTTTTCCTCACCATTTCACATAATTTTGTACAATTTGCCATTAATTCCAATAGTTTCATACTGTCCTCCCCACTTCCAAGTGTGTAACCTCTTGAGAGAGGTGGATCATTAGACTATTTAGATGTAGTCTCAAACCTAGTTTGAGCATCTACACCCCCCAATATGGTATCTTGGCACCTGGGACCACTACCTGAACCAATTCCCTAAGGACTTGATCCATTAAGTGTTGCCATGGATTGGGTCTTATTGATGTTACCACTGTCCTGCTCTGCTTCTAAGCTAGAAGCAGTAGTGGCAGCCCTTTCCATTCTGTCACCCAACTCCTTATGGACAGCCTCATCACCAACCTTTACAGGGGGACCACTAGACTGAGGTATCTTGGTGTCCCGACCTCTTTTGACATGCCTAGATGTTTTTGATTCTTTTTAACACACTTTTGATATTACATATCCTTCCATCCATGCTTTGACTGTATATTGAAATAAGTAGCCTCCCCTCAAACAATGCTTCAAGGGGTAAGAATTTGCTCAACAGTTGTAACCTTGGCTCTTATGACATCCCAGCAGTACTATCTTTTGCCTGGCAGTACTAATTTTCTCCCTAGCAGTATTAAGAGATATCTAACAGTATTAACTCTGTCTTCAATAATTATACAACAACATGCCTCTATTCATCACAAGCACACTAGAAAAGACTAGATAGACATGTGAGAATTCATGAGGATCCATATTTATGCATAACCCATGAATAAAAGTTAAAAACTGTGATAACACAATCCAAAGCATTTTCTTGTTTAGCAGTATTAATTTTGACCAGCAATTTTAACTAACAGTATTAAGTATAACTGACAGTACTAGTTATACTTAGCAGTACTAATGGATACAACGAACAGTACTAATCCTTTATAAAACTTTACAAAGACATAAAGAGATTTAAACATTAAGGATTAAGCATTCCATTACTTGAGACCAAGTACTAAACTAAAACCTGTTCCAGCATCAAAACCTTTTTTCAAGAAGATCTGCAACATTATGTTCAGTATCAATTTTAACCATTTGAATTAACTTTTTAGCATTGCAATCTCTTATAAAATGATGTATAATCTCTATATGTTTTGTTTTAGAATGTTGAATAGGATTTTCAATTATGCAGATAGTATTGTTATTATCAATGTGAATCATAGTATGCATGAAATTATACCCATAATCCAGCAATTAGTTTTGAATCCAGAGAACTTGTCCACAACAACTAGCAGCAGCCACATATTCAGCTTCAGTTGTAGAGGTGGCAACCACAGTTTGCTTCTTACACTACCATGATATCAACCTATTTTTCCAAAAACTGACAACCTCCAGTTGTTGACTTCCTATCTTGAGTGGCTCTAGTATAGTCACTATCAGTATAAGCAACTAGTTCAAATAGAGAATCCCTAGAATACTAAAGGCCTAAAGTTGGTTTGCCTTTTAAATATCTAAAAATTCTCTTTACTGGTAAGAGATGTGATGTCTTTGGAGTAACTTGAAATCTGGCACATGCACATACTGCAAACATGATATCTGGTATAGATGTTGTAAGATACATCAAGGACCCAATCATAAATCTATAGAGATGTACATCAACATCATTAGCATCTCCATCTTTGACTAAAGGCTTTTCTAAATTAACTGGAGTAGAAGCAGACTTTACATCAATGTAGTTGAATTTCTTCAAAATCTCATCTACATATTTATCATGACTGATAAATATTCCATCTTCCTCCTGCTGTACTTGTAATCCTAGAAAGAAAGTAAGTTCTCCCATAGAACTCATCTGAAACTTATCCTTCATAATCTTCTCAAATCCAGTACACAGTTCCTTGTTTGTAGAGCCAAAGATAATGTCATCAACATAGACCTGTACAAGCAAAATATCTCCTTTTTGCTTCTTGATAAGTAATGTATGATCTATCTTCCCTCTTTTAAATCCATTGCCCAACAGATAGTTAGCCAAGGTTTCATACCATGCTCTTGGTGCTTGATGCAACCCATAAAGTACCTTGACCACCTTATAAACTTTGTCTGGATTGTCAGGATCTTTAAATCCTGGTGGTTGAGTAACATAAACCTCTTCCTTAATAGTTCCATATAAGAATGCACTCTTCACATCCATTTGATATACCAGAAAACCTATAAATGAAGCATATGCTAAAAACAATCTTATTGCCTCAATTCTTGCCATAGGAGCAAAAACTTCTTCATAGTGTATACATTCTTCTTGTCTATGACCCTGTGCAACCAACCTTGCTTTATTCCTAATCATAATCCCTCTTTCATCTTTCTTGTTTCTGAAGACCCATTTTGTTCCAATGGCCCTCTTCCTAATAGGTAAATCCACAAGTATCCAAATCTGTTGGAGTTTGAATTGCAGAAGTTCTTCCTGCATTGCTTCCACCCAAGATGAATAAGATAGAGCTTTAGCAATGCTTGTGGGTTCAATCTGGGATAAAAAAAAACAAGCATATAAACAAGTATTCAAAGTGTCATGTGATTTCTCTTTATAAACAGCACTGAGAAACCCTTGTTCAGAAGTAGGTTTTGTCATTCTTCTTGTCTGAACAGATGACTTCACATCACCAATCACATTTTTAATTGGGTGATCTTTATGAATTCTTGTATTGGGAGTGGTTGGAACTGTATAGGAATTTAGGATGTTCCCCAAATCAACTTCTGGTTCATCTTCATCACTGAAGAATTTAACATGAGTGGTCTCAAGTGTATGACTAGCTCCCATTTTGAACATATCTTTAGGGCTATCTTGATCATTTGAACTAGCAGTACTTACTGATGGATCAAAAGTATTAAGTTTAAAACTACCAGTATTAACTTCAGGACTGGCAGTATTAACATGTTGTCCAGCAGCATTAACTTCCTTAGAACTGCTATTATCTTCAGACTTATCTTTTTCATCACTCTCATTATGTGGACCATCTTCAACCTGCTTTTGATCATCAGCAGCAAATTTTGGTTCACCGTTACCAACATCTTTGAAAGGTGAATCAAAGTATGAAGCATCTTTCCAAATTGGCATCACAATGAAATCTTGACTGATTTCTTCTTGCTGAGTAGATGTACCTAAATTAAGTTCTCCTTGTGTACTTGCATATTCATTAGTTGTGGAAACCATACGATCGTTTAAGCTCAATTTGTTTAGAACTTTAATCTAGGATGAACAATAACAAAGAACAATAGAATGCACAGCGGAATAAACATTAAGAACATTCTTTATTATTGCCTAACAAGGTTTCATTATCATCTTTATACAATGACTACTACAAGCCCCAATTCTATGTGATCAATCGTAAAACGGTTACCTAATCTAACAGGATCAAACTAATGACCTTGGGGCGAAAACATATGCTAGCATATACATCTTCCTGTGGGATGTGTAAACCCACACACACACGTTTTACACCTTTAGTGCACACACATACACTTTTTGGCACACCTAAAACTATATCTAGGGATCTCTTTATATAGTAGAGTTCATCTATATTTACAAGGAAAAACATAATTGTATAAGGAAACTAAATCTTTTAATTCTTTAATAAACTTCATCTTTATCTTCAAGAATAATATCTTTTGGAATCTTTTATCTTTTGTAGAATATCCTCCACCAGCTTGTAGAATTCTTGAATTATCATTTAAGTCCCTCTTGTTTCCTTTTCATTCATTGTTTTGTCTTATCAACTCAAAATATATTTCCCAACAATCTTCCCCTAGTTGATAATAACAAAACCAAATAACCACAAACTTCCCCTGAAGTTAATATATGAATGAAACATACTTCCCATTAATTCATGCAATTCCACCAAGGATCTGGAAGTTGCACATCTTCTTTGTAAATCTTCTTCCCCTTTTTGTCATAATCAAATAGGGGACTAAAATATGCAACTTTGATTTCAACAACCATAAACCACTATCATACTTCTAATCCAGCCTTCTAACAACTCAAATTACCCTCCATGACGCACCTTAAGATAAATGAACTTGAGCAATAAAAACTTAAACTAGCAGTGGTAATAATAATTAGCAGTAGTAAAAACCTTCACCTTATGTGGTTCATGTAAATGGTTAAACATTTTAACAATAAGCTTCCCCTAAAACCCATATGTTAACCATTTCTTGAATCTTCAATTCTACAGGCTCTATGTAATGATTACTGATAAAGAAAACTAAGTATTACCAATTTGATGCTGAAGTAGAACAACCCAAACTTGTGTCTTATATCTTGTACTATCCACGTGACGTCAAACTCATACCAAGACCAAAATATAAGTAGATCGCAACCTCTTGACAAAATCCTCATCTTCTATGAGACACATAACCAAAGTGATAGCAAATGTGAGCATTGAGCACCATAAGAGAAATCACACACCTTTGCTAGATTCGTCAAGTCTTCGTCACATCGTTTCTAAGCACGAACAAGTTATCTCCAAATGTTGTAAGCCATTTGAGATATGATAAGAACACAAATCCAAATAATTCCACTTCAACTCCAAATAAGTGATAATTAACCTTCTTCGTAATCAATTAATCTAAGAAATACGAGCCTTTAAACTTTTGAGAACATTAAAATCAAAACCAAAATCCAAAAACTTCTGTGTGTGTCATCAATAACCAAAATTGCCCTTTGTCACCCGATATCGAACCAAACTAGCAGTATAGACATCTTTTCTCGGACGACACTAGCAGTTTTAAAATCTTCTCGGACAAAGAAAGCAGTATTAACATACTTGAACAGCTTTAAAACCCTCGAACATCACTAACCTTTGACCTTTTACGCCCAAGCAGTGTTAATGTTCTTCGTCCAAGCTGTATCAATGACTTTGAACCCTTCATTGTGCCCAAACAGTTGTAATAAAGCCCAAAGCAGTATAAATAACAAACAATAAAACTAATGCTTCCAGTACTAATGTCTATTGGGCAGTACTAATCTCGTTTTTCAATCAGTATTAATTAACTTGCCAAAATCCTAATAGCATAAAAACTGTTTCGAGCAGTACTAAGTAAAACAGCACAAAATTTCTTAAAGCCCAATCACGATCCAGCCCATAAAACTTCAATCACATCCAATGCTACCAAACTGCCATAAATCACGCATCCATATCCAATAATCTTGGCTGCACTAAGTATATTCCATTGGCAGTATTAAATATGTCTTTTAAAGAACAGTATTAACTTATGTTCTAAAACCCTAAACATAAGTTTAATAAATACCAAATAGCCAACGATTATAGCATCAAAGCATATCATTATACCAGCAAATCACATCAACAGATTCTATAAACAAACCAGATCATCATCCTTATATCTTCACACCTGCTATCGACGCCATCTCTAGGGTTTTCATTATCAAATGCGTGTAACACAAACTTATCTTTGGCAGTATTAAATCATTAAGAATCTCAACAACAGTAAGTATACAACTTACCAATCTGATTTAGACAAAACTTCAAAGAATGCACCTGACGTACCTTCAATCATCGAACATGTTGTTGTCAATTAGTTCTTGTAGCTTTTGCTTTCTGCTTTAAGCGACACACAACCAATTCTCACAGCAACATCAAATAAACTGTATCAAGACAAAGCCTCGCACAGTAATACCACTCTAATTACAGGAAAACGATCTGGAAAACCCTAAACCATTAGGGTTTACATCAGCAAACAAGAATCAACGATCCATTAATAGCTATACCATGCTTTTTTTTCAGTGAAACTCAACAGATCCTTGAATCTTTTATAATCCAAACGCCAAGAAGACTTCCTGTTATCTTGCGAACACCTGCTACTATTGTTAATTCTGATAGAAAGCTTACGTTCATCAGCAGGTCTATAAAGCGATGTTGTGTATCTTTGCTCCCAAAACAGATCGCAACAATCTTCCACAATCTTTTAACCTTTAATGAACGAACCTATCACTTGTTGATATGTCACCAATAAACCTGGTTTTCTTGAATGCTGAATGAATCAAACGAATAAAGTTTATATCATAACATAACTTTATAGCGTATGATTGAAAGATAAATAACCACATTGATGTTTATAAAACCCTTGATAGATCGTGGAAGCCTAACTTTATTTTTTTATAGCTTTTACCGAATTAGGGTTTCTTCAAAACCCTAATATCACCGATTTCACCTTTTTATCAAAAACCAGAAATTATACAAGTAAAAACCCTGTAGATCCTAGATATCATGAGCCACGAGGCTCTGATACCAATTGTAGAAACCATACGATCGTTTAAGCTCAATTTGTTTAGAACTTTAATCTAGGATGAACAATAACAAAGAACAATAGAATGCACAGCGGAATAAACATTAAGAACATTCTTTATTATTGCCTAACAAGGTTTCATCATCATCTTTATACAATGACTAGTACAAGCCCCAATTCTATGTGATCAATCGTAGAACAGTTACCTAATCTAACAGGATCAAACTAATGACCTTGGGGCTAAAACATATGCTAGCATCTACATCTTCCTGTGGGACGTGTAAACCCACACACATACGTTTTACACCTTTGGTGCACATACACACATTTTTGGCACACCTAAAACTATATCTAGAGATCTCTTTATATAGTAGAGTCCATCTAGATTTACAAGGCAAAACATAATTGTATAAGGAAACTAAATCTTTTAATTCTTTAATAAACTTCATCTTTATCTTCAAGAATCATATCTTTTGGAATCTTTTATCTTTTGTAGAATATCCTCTACCAGCTTGTAGAATTCTTGAATTATCATTTAAGTCCCTCTTGTTTCCTTTTCATTCATTGTTTTGTCTTATCAACTCAAAATATATTTCCCAACATTAGTGATTGTACCTGCAGCAACTGGTACATAATTCATAGATTGGGTTAAAGAATCAATATCAAACAGCCACTTTGGACCATTCCCTTCTATCATAGGCTTATTCTCTAAAAACCCAATATGCAAGTTTTCTTCTACCCTCCTGGTTCTAGTGTTGTATACCCTAAAAGCTTTACTACTCAAAGAATATCCAACAAGGAAACCTTCATCACTTTTGCCATCAAACTTGCCTAAATTGTCTAAAGTATTAAGAATGGTAACATGACATCCAAATGGTCTCATAAAGCTTAGAGCTGGTTTAAAACCTCTAAAAAGTTCATAAGGTGTCTTGTTATGAGGCTTGGCTACTAAGACCATATTTTGTACATAGCAAGCAGTACTAACTGCTTCAACCAAAAATGTGGTAGGTAACTTAGAGTCAGCTAACATGGTTCTAGCAGCCTTAATTAGTGTCATATTCCTCCTCTCAGCCACACCATTTTGCTAAGAAGTCCTGGCTACACTATATTATCTCCTAATACCTTTCTCTATGCAAAAATCATCTATAACTTTATTCTTAAACTCTGTTTTATTATCACACCTGATTATTTTCACTTTCTTATCCACTAGGTTTTCTATTTCTTTGATAAAGTTCTTAAGAATCTCACTGGTTTCATCCTTAGATGCTAAAAAGAAAACCCAAGTAAACCTGCTATAATCATCAGTTACTACTAAGCAATACTTCTTATGCATTAAACTACTTACAAAGGTTGGACCAAACAAATCCATATGAAGCATAAACAAAGGCTTAGTAATTGGATTCAGAACTTTGGACTTACAAGAAGCTCTGTGTTGCTTCCCTTTAAGACAAGCAACACAGGTTTGGTCATTTTCAAAACGTTTTGTAGGCAAACCTCTTACAAGATTATCCTTAACAAGCTTATTTATGTTCTTAAAATTTATATGACCAAGTCTCCTATGCCAGAGCATTGATTCATCTAATGTAGCCTTTGCAACAAGACAAGTTAAACTCTCTTTAGGAACAATGTTCTTCATATCAAAACTGTACATGTTGTCCTTTCTAGGAATTTTAAGAAGTATCTGACTTTCATCAGGCAACTTAAAATTAGGAGATAAGACAAGACATTCAGTGTCAGTAAAAAGGACATAGTTCTTTTTGTCACACATATCATTCCAATTGGCATCACAATGCAATCTTGACTGATTTCTTCTTTCTCTGTAGATGTACCTGCATTAAGTTCTCTTTGGATACCTGCAGATTCATTAGTGATTGTTCCTACAGCAATTGGAACATAATTCATAGATTGGGTTAGAGAATTAATATCAAAACACCACTTTGGGACCATATCCCATCTATCTAAGTCGTTATTCTCTAAAACCTAATATGCAAGTTTTTTCTTCCTAGCCCTCCCTAGTTCTATTATTGTATACCCTAAAATCTTACTACTCAAAGAATAGAGATCCAAACAAAGAAACCATCAAATTACTTTTGCCATCAAACATGGCTAAACTGTCTAAAGTATTATGAATGGGTAACAGACATCCAAATGGTCTCATATAGCTTAGAGCTAGGTTTTAAAACCTCTAAAAAAGTTCATAAGGTGTCTTGTAAATGTATGCTACTACTAAGACCCTAAAAATTTATTTACATAGCAAGCTAGTACTAAACTGCTTCAGCCTAAAATGTGGTAGATACTTATAGTCACTAACATTGTTCTAGCAAGCCGATCAATTAAGTGCCCTATTCTCCTCTCAAAGCCACACCCATTTTGCTGAGGAGTCCTGGCTACACTGTATTCCCTCTTAATACCTTTTTCTCTATAAAAATCATCCATAACTTTATTCTTAAATTTTGTTCCATTATCACTTCTGATTATTTTTACTTTCTTATCCCCTAGGTTTTCTATTTCTTTGATAAAATTCTTACGAATCTCACTTGGTTTCATCCTTAGATGCTAAAAAGAAAACCCATGTAACCTGCTATAATCATCAGTGACTACTAAGCATACTTCTTATGCATTAAACTACTCACAAAATTTGGACCAAACAGATCCATATGAAGCATAAACAAAGGCTTAGTAATTAGATTCAGACCTTTGGACTTACAAGACGCTCTGTTTTGCTTCCCTTTCAGACAAGCAAACACAGTTTGGTCATTTTCAACAATTATAGGCAATCCTCTTAAAGAAAATCCTTAACAAGCTTGTTTTATGTCTTAAAACTATATGTGACCATTCTCCTATGCCAGAGCATTGATTCATGCTAATGTAGCCTTGCAACAAAGAGAACAAGTTAAACCTCTCTTTAGGAACAAATGTTCTTCATATCAAAAACTATACGATATTGTCTTTTCAAGGAAAATAAGAAATATCTGAGTTTTATCAGGCAAACAAACAAAAATATTTAAGGTCAAAGTTGAGAGAGAAAGACTTAGAAAGTTAAAAGTGGACAATAATTTTGGGACGGAGATAGTAGTTCTTTTTGTCACACATTTGTGAGACACTAAAAAGGTTGAAATTTAACTCATTGACAAAGTATACATCTTCAAAATCAAGACTATCAGTTTTAAGTGTTCCTTTACCAGAATTCTACCACCATGTGCTCCTCCCCCAAATGTAACATAACCTCCATCAAATTCCTTGAAATTTGAGAGATAAGCTATGTTCCCAGTCATGTGCCTTGAGCATCTACTGTCGATAAATCCTGTATCATCCTGTTGTGGCTTGCCCTGTATATGAAAATAAGGAAATTAGTTTCCTTTAGGGACCCAAGCCATTACTGACTTGGATCTGCCTCGTGCATCAATGTAGTTATATTTCTTCAAGGTGATTGATGCACTATCAAGTTTGGTAGGCCTCCAAACCCAACATGCTGAGGCCTTTACAACATTTTCCTAATTAACCCTAACAGCATTAACAACTGTTGAATGTGACCTAGCAGTATTAACTGCTTTTGCCTTAGCAGTATTATTTGTTTGGGTAAACTTTTTGTTGGTTAATACTGTTTTTGATTGATAGGGCCTTTTTACAGTTGATTGTGCTAATTTTGAAAAATGTGACATTGGTTTAGCACTAAAAACTGTAGATTTGGGATGAGCAGTATTAACTGTCCTGGCAGTATTAAATGGTTTTAGGCCAGTTTTCATTAAAACTGCTCTTGGAACCATGTTCCTTTGAGCATTAGGGTGAGTCCTGTTGGTAGTATAGTTGTAGTTCACCCTGTTATAATTATTCCCATATACCATCCTTTCCCTTTGATGGTATTTACAATGAGCCTGCACATGATCAAAACTCCCACAAATGAAGCAAGCTTTGTTATACATCACAAAATCACTTCCTAGTTGATTGGACTTCTGTCCATTCTAGTTTCTTTGATTCCCCCTAGGACTTTATGATCTATACATCTCAGCATACCTAACTGACTTTTTAACTGGTTTTTCATGATTTTTAGGTTTGACAAACTCTATCTTTTTATCAAGAAAAACAGTTTCTTTTTCAACATTAAGTGAAGACTCAACAAAGCTACTTGTGTCTTCTGATACTTGTTCTTTTACCAAAGAGTCATCAGAATTTTCCTTAGAATCATCTGATTTTTTATCACAAACAATGTTAGACTCTTGCTTACTATCCTCAGAACCATAACTTTTGAATTCATCAAGACCAGAATAATACATAGTAAAGCTTTTTAGGTCGAATATCGATTAATGGATGGGGTGGTGGAACACATTATTCCCCAACCCTTTTTATTTTGTCAGTTATCTGACTCCTATCAACTTGTCTAGGCTCTTGAGATTTATCAAATTTCTCAATTTTAAATTCAATGCCCTCTTTTTCTTGCTTAACTTTTTCAAACTCACTTTTAAGCACATTTATTTCATAGTCTTTGCAAGCTACTTCCCTTTTAAGAACTGCAACTTCTTTACTAAAAAGAACCTCATTCTTTCTATATGTGATAAGTTGTTCTTCTACAGTTGCTAAACCTCTTTTATTAGCTGCTGTAAATTTAGTTTGATTAAGCTTAACAATTAAATCATCACACTGTTTCTTAAGAGTTTCATAGTTTTTTAGACAAGTTTTAGTGCAAGTTTTATCATTGTATACCTCAGAGTCTGAAAACGCCATTAGAGCCATGTTTGTCTGAACCTGTTCTTCTTCCATATCACTCTAGTCAAAACCTACACCATCTATAGCCAACATTGCCTTTGAAGATATGTCTTCATTGTTTCCTTTCTTCCTAGTGTTGTCTTGATATTTGAACTAACCCTATTTGTTCCTTGGTGCTCTACATTCCCTGGAAAAGTACCCTATCTTGTGACAGTTGAAACACTCTACCTTGGATTTATCATACCTAGTAGTATCATTATCATTAATGAAAATTTTCTTTCCTGTTCTCTGAAAGTACCTTTTTGCCCTCATACTTAGCAGAGAGAGCTGCTACTTCAAATCCATTGCTTCCAGATCATCTTCATGAATTTGCTCTAAGTCCTGCTATAGGAGATTAGAACCACTAGGATTTTCAACCATGAAAGCATACACAGTATTATCACTGAAGTTAGCAGTACTAACTTGAGGACAAGCAGTGTTAATATTAGGGCTAACAGTACTAACTTCATATGCAGGATTAGCAGTATTAACATCATTAGTACTGCTAGTGCTTGAAGCAGTCATAAAGGCTAAGTTTTGAGCAGCACTACTTGCCCCAACAGATTTTTTTACATCTTGTTTAACAATTTTGAAGTTTTTGAACAAATCATCAATGCTCATTGTTTCAATATCAGCCTTATTCATCCAGACTACAACATGAGTATTCCACTCAAGAGGCAAGCTTCTCAGAAATTTTGAATTTAAGTCTTCTTGAGTGATGACCACACCCAAAATTGCAAGCCTACTAACAATTTTCTGGAGCCTGTTAATGATAGAGTCAAGAGACTCTGTGCTTGATGCACTAAAATTTTCATATTATTGCTTCAATAGTGTCTTCTGTGTTTTCTTAGTGGCTTCATTACCTCCAAATCGTGTTTCGATAGCAGCAAACATTGTTTTAGCATCAATGTATTGACTGAAAGTAAGTTGATGTTCATTGGGAAGAGCCATGAGTAGCAAGCTTCTAGCCTTCACATCATTCTTCTTGTTAGTCTTTTCTTCAGCAGTTACAGGTACTGACATCTTTGTAACAAAAGTACCATTCTCTTGTGCTGTTCGTTGTACAGATACCCATGAGTTACCATTCTCTATGAGCTCCCATAGAGCATAGTCTTGTACCTGGAAGTATTGCTTGATTCTTATCACCCACATCTCATACTCACCTAGTTTGAGTATGGGTAGCTTAGCAGTAGTGTTACTCTATGCAAATTCAAATTCCATAACTTCTAGATCAAAGTTTCAAAACACAAGGCTTTGATACCACTTGTTGATCCCAACTAGATCTTGCAAACCTTGTAAAAAGGTTAGTTGTATTGAATAGATTCAAGACAACTATGCTAGAAACTTTGTTGATACTAAAGAGTATGCGAAATCTACTCTTTATTACTTAGAAGAATATCTATGTAATAGAAAACTATAATGCAGTAGAATGAATGAACAATGAATATAACCAAAAAGCTTCAATATTATTATTAAGAATAATACGAGTACTCTTTCTAGTACTAGGGTTTACAACCTTGAAGCTATGAATGTGTCTATCGTGATGTCTATACAACCATAACCTAGGATTAAAGTTTCAGAACACAAGGCTATGTTACCACTTGTTGATCCCAACTAGATCTTGCAAACCTTGTAAAAGGGTTAGTTGTATTGAATAGATTTAAGACAACTATTCTAGAAACTATGTTGATACTAAAGAGTATGCGGAATATACTCTTTAATACTTAGAAGAATATCTATGTAATAGAAAACTGTAATGCAGTAGAATGAATGAACAATGAATATAACCAAAAAGCTTTAATATTATTATTATGAATAATACGAGTACTCTGTTTAGTACTAGGGTTACAACCTTGAAGCTATGAATGTGTCTATCGTGATGTCTATACAACCATAACCTAGGATCTCCTTTTATACACTAAAGAGCCCTTGACAAGATAACTACAAATCTTCTAAACTTCTATAAGATATCAACATATCTTCTAAATATATAGGATATACATTGAATCAGTCCATACATATCACAAAACACGCTTTTATCACTTCTTCACACGTCTTTATCTTCATGCAGTCTTCAGTCTTTATCAGCAGTATAAATCCCTTCAGCAGTGTTAAGTTTAGTACTAGCAGTACTAACTTATACCTAGCAGTACTAACATTCTTCTAGCAGTACTAACTGGTTTATACTGCCAGTTATGACTTAAGCAGTACTAACACTTTGACTTGGCAGTACTAAGTCTAATGAGTTTAATTCCCAACAATCCTCCCCTAAACTTGTGATTTACCTTCAAATCATCAAGTTTCTTGAATTAAACCTTTCTGAGAGGATTCTTCAAAACATTCTTCTAATTCTGAAGTTGAGACCTTATAAACCTGAGAAGTTCAAATGCCATTTCACTTTCTTGATCAACCTCTAGTCTTCTACTTAACATCCTTGAAAGCATTTCTTGAGTAAGAGGATATTTCTTCTCTATCATCATGTGAATAGCAATTCCAGTATGCATCAGCAACATATGAATTCCACATGAGTCAAATAATCTCCAGCTTATCAAGTTGTAGTCCTGTTGATTCTTCCATATTTCATCTTCTTCATTAGGCTCAAATAAAATCTTCAGATCTCCCCAAAGTAACAAGTCATATCCTTCTGGACTTGTTGTATCATACCTTTCTTGTACCAGTCTGTGTAGATCCAGAGCTACATCACCATCTAATCGTTTTAGTGAAATCAAATTTATAAAGTAAAAAACGTTTATAAGTATACTTTAGTAAAACAGGGCGTACACTACTTTTCTCGTTTTTAAAGTCTTTTCTTCGATTATTACCACGAGGGCCTTCGGTATTAAAAACGAGTTATCAAAATTAAAACAATTCCAAAATCTAGTTTTTTGATGAATAGTAATTTTAACTGTTCATAAACAGTATATATTTATTTATATAGATTAGTTATCGTGAATCTCGTAAATATATCATAACTTATTCGATTTAACCACATCCGTTTTAGCGATTCTTTCGGAGCACTCTTCGTATTTAAAAGTTTTATAATATAACGATTTAATGATGTTTTAAAAGTATCAGTTTCTATTCGGGAATAGTAACTTTTATAAAAATAGTTTTATAAAAGTATATTATAACGTAAACTTGAAATCGTCGTATCTATTTCGTTAAAATCGGTTATTCGAGTTTCTTATCATTTTGAAAATCTCATGAGCAGTACTAAATCTTTATAAAACATGGTAAGGCTGTTACCAAGTTGAAAACAAAACAGCCCCTTTATTACTAACTTATACATATCCATTTTTAAAACTTTTTTAATATACCTTTATAACTTAATAATTTATACACGAGTTTTCCAAGACTTATTATAAACTTTGGTCTTACATATAATAGAGTCCAAGAATCCATATTGTGACCCATGAGTTCCAAAGTATCAAGTTCCAAAACAAGGCATCAAAAAACCTAAAACTTTCTTAAAGTACTTTAAATTTACAAGTTTATACATCATACATGATAACTCACGATGACCCAACTTGTTACAATACTTATATATCCAATATTTTCAATGATATTATTCAACCTCATAAACAATTTAAAAAATGTTTAAAACCATGATCACATAGTAGAAATATGTTTTACATGTTTAAAAGTATCCTAAATGGTGATATTGCTAAATAGAACATATGAAACAATCACAATAAAATAGAAAACTGGTAAAAGGGGGAAACATAAAGGGTTTTAGATAACCTTATGGTGATGTATGATGATGACCAACGAACAATCTAAGCCCTTGTTTAGATTACAAACCCTAGCTTGCAACACTTAAAAACCCCTTAATTTCCAAGTAAACCCTAATTTTCCTTTTTCTTTGTTTAACTCTTGTAAAGGCTTAACCAAGCCTTAAATCTTTCTTGGTAGGTCTTAGATATGATGTAGGAATATGAGTAAGTGTTGTAAATAAAATTTTGTATGGATTTGGTGGTGGTTTGATGTTGGCCGTGGGTTTAGAGAGACAAAGAGAGTATATGGTGAAGTTTTTCTTTGCAAATGAGAAGTGTGTGAGTTTACTTAACTAGCCGCAAGTTCTTTTATATTCCCTAATACATCAAAGAAACACAATGAGCGAATTAAGAGTCTTGGTCAAAATTTTGTGAAAGTCTTTAGTTTTAATGACTCGGTTCCCTAAAATAGAAAAATCTCATGAAATTTAGGGAAATTAGAATTGACTAGCTAAATATCTTATTTGCAAAATTAAAGTATTAATTGCCTAGTAAATTGGTAACTTTAAACATATTGTATAGATTTTGTAAAGTGTATGTATTGGTTATATTTATTTCATGGTAAATTTGGCTCAGAGTGATTAATGTAGTAAAGTTTTAAAACTTTGAGTATTTTGTTATAAACATAAGTTATTTGTTGAAGCGTATATTAAATTGTTGGTTTCGGTATGCTTAAACGAAAATTATATCGCTAAAACGTAAACAATTTACCGTAACAATAAAATAATATAAAAAAGTTGATTCTTATTTTCCGTAAAAATAAAATAATATGGCTCCTTGACGAAAACTTTAATTAGTTTGGTGCCCCGTTTTACGCTAAATGAAAATTATATTAAGCTTACGCGATTTAACTTAACTAATAAAATTAAAAGTAAACACGTACGAGAAAAAAATAATTAGTGAAATATATGACGTCGAAAATGACTGAAAATACGGAAATATTAACAAATAATCAAGATTACCACATCAGAATACCACAGACCTGCTGTTTCTTTGACCTCCTGCTGCTTCTATTTTAATGAAATAGACACCAATAACAGTCAACCTAGTTCTAATTGGATAAAGATACACATTCACAACCAATACCACCAGATAAACACTAATAAGATTCATGGTTTTGTTGGTACACTAGTGCAATCCAAAACGATATATAAGCATCAACGAGTATGATCTAAATCAAAGAACGAAACCCGCTGCTTCATTGTTGCTGCTTTAAACAACTACCAAAACATCATCACAAAAACATGCTACCTTTATACTTTAATCATACATCAATACCTGCTGCTATAACCATGGTGTATTCTTTTTAACCTTCTAGATCTTCTTTTGTCCACGAACAGAATACAAGAAACCTTGAAGACCACGTTTTCTGCATTTACTGAATTTAGGGTTTTGTAAATAAACTCTAATATTCACCAAACACGACTTCAAACAAAATAATAATAGTCGTCTTTTTTTAAGTATAAAGACGACGCTTTAAAGTGTCGCAAAAAACCCTAACTTCACCAAAATCACCAATACACCAAACAAAGATTCGTTACTTCCTTTTCATCAAGAACACGACTTCAAAACAAACCTTGTGATCCTAGATCAAGAGCCCCATGGCTCTGATACCAATTGTGAAGATCGTTTAAGCTTATCTAGGATATGTTTTACAGATAATATAAGTACGCAACGGAATATAAAGAACAATATATTATCAAACAAGGTTTTTTTTCATTATCATTCCATACAAGCCCCAATTCTAGATGATCAATTCTAGAATAGTTACTCTAACTAGTAACAGGATCAATGAAACATTGATCTTGAGGCTACAACACTCATTCTAGGCATTTACAATGAACCACACACCTAGAACACACACACACTTTTACTAGTCGACTACATTTTTTGGTGTACTCTAAATAACACGCCTGTGAATCTCTTTATATAAAGAGATTTCAAGGCTTACAAAGGAAGATAAGAACGAATAATATATTTTAAACATTTAAGAATATCTTCTGTTATCTTTATCTTCTTAAGGAGATCTTCTAGAATCTACATATTCTCCACCAGCTTGTAGAATTCTTTAATGACGATTTTAGTCCTTTTGTTTTATTCTTTTATTTATTTTGTCTCATCAAATCTAAAATCCCAACAGAACCATCTGGAAATGCAAATGTGCAGCATCCCAAATTAAATACAAATTCTAAGCTAATGTGCGTTAAATGTAATAGTTTTATGTTTGATGCTAGACATAAATTGT
>BQNB010060830.1:0-36760 GCA_026074375.1 Tanacetum coccineum
TAGTTCAACACATAATTCATATACACAAGTACACCACAAATTTATAACATTATGCTAATGATAACATTAGAATGCACTTTGTTAAAGACAATTCATATATATTTATTACAAAACAAACTTGTATTAAACTATGGTTCAGTTGCATTGATAAAGGGAAGGTAATATGCACATCACAATAAGTGATGTGCACACCATAAACATGCATATATGATGTCGTACAATATTCATTACATGTGTGACTTTGTGGTGTGCACTTCACTTATTGTGATGTACATATCACCTCCCTTGATAAATGAGGAAGATACTTAGTTATGACATTCATAATTAATTTCAAGAAAAGCATAAAATTTAGGCTTTGTCATGCCATTCCTAATCTTCGTATGGATACACAACATGAAATATTTTCAAATCTCCCAAGGCTCTTTCTTGATACTACATTTAAATGCATTCGAACTACTCCGAAGTAGAGCCATTAACTGGTGTCGGCTTTGTTTTGTACAGCTGTTTTGGCCTCCTCCTTGGAGCCTTGTTTGGTTATAAGATTATCAGCTTTTCAAAAAAAACTCGTGTCGGGGTGACATGAACCAAAACTGGATTTCTGAAAGCAATATCTATAATTCTAGGAGATATGATAAAATAATAATTAGTATCTTAACTATACGCATATCTCATGACTACATTTCCAAAAATTAAGATAAACAAAGATCATTCATCCCACATCCACAATGACCTATGCTATCATGAGAATGGCATCATCATGAAGATTATATCACTTATTCACACTAAAAGAGGGGCTAAACCATAACTAGTTACATTTCCAACTCAATTACTTCTAAGACCAAAACAACAGCTACATCCTCGTTGTATTAATCAAGAAGCAAAAAGAGATAGGCGTCACTAGCCAGAGAACACTCATCCTGAAATAGACCTAACCAAACCTCCTTTGATAGTGTATTGAGTGGACCAAGAAGATTCATCTTTCATATCCTTCTATTCGACCCATCATACACTATTCACCCAAACCATTTACCATTCATATTAGATGACCCTACCTTATGGTACATTTAAATGAAATAACCTCCAATATTGATCTAAAATATACTACCGGATCCTCCTAAGGCCAAACTGAATAGACTATTAGAAAACATTAACAATAAGGACAGGTACCCCATAAAAACTCCAAATTACAAGGGCTACCCATGATATGCACATTCTTAAATTACCTAAAATGGGTAGAAAAGAGAAAATTAATTCCCTAAGAATATTATACTTTATATTCAAGAAACCTATCCAAACAGAACCTCAAGCAATATCCCTTATCAAGCAATATTGCCTCCTTGATGTTAAAATATGTATACGTATAAATAATATATGTCCGAAAATTACTCGAGTCTATGGGAATGCACGCGTTAATACGTAAAAAAATTATAGTAAATATATTAGTTGTAATATATTTAGTGATAAAGCTAAAACGAGAGTTAAGTATTTGTTTATTTAATGGGAATTGCTAACGGACGTTAAATGTTAACTAGAAGGACCAATATGCAATAACGAAGAAAAGGAAAGTGCGGGAACCCCCTTTGTGCCTTAGTCGACCGAAAACCCAATCCCAAAGGGATTGAGATTGCCTAACTTGCAAGCCAAGTTACCATACTATAAAAGGAGGCTTAGGGTTCATTGTTTAGCTAACACTTGAAAAATCAATATCTCGCGATCGGCGATGATATTTAGCTTTGAGTTATTTATGATCTCGTAGTCGATGTGGGCGACACGTTTAAGAAGGAAGAGAAACTTCATGTGGTTAGAGCGTGATACAAGTTCAGAAGATTCCACGCATGTGCATTTATCGGGATTGATGAAATGGGCGAGTGTTTCAATAAGCTTAGTAACGAAAGGTTGGATCCATTTAATGATGTCGGTACACCTACAAAGAAGCAGGTTTTGGAAGAAAGTTATGGTTTTTGTTGTGAGAAATCTTTGCTTGAAGCTATGCCACAAGATATATTGGTAAGTGTTAGGAATTCACTTTACGTGACGACATTTACGGAATTACCATTGTTTACCATATCACCACACAAAGGGACTAGTATAGTAAATATAGGATTTTTATGTAATGTGTGGTGGTATAAATACCTCTCTATGGCTTCCATAAAGGGGTTGAGTCTTTTGTTCATTCTATTTTATCAAGTTTACTTTCTCTCACTACTCTCTCTCACTAAAATGGCCATTATGTGGTTTGACTCACCAAGACTACCGGATCATAGTTTTCGTGTTTCTACCAATTGGTATCAAGAGCCTCGGTTCCAATCTTGGGTCGGGTTTATCATGTGTCCGGTTGGTCTTGTTTTTTGTTATCTCATATCTGTCATATTTCAAATTTGTCACTAGTATCTTAAAATCTGTCACAAACTGGATTACTATATTGTCCAATCTTTGTCTCGGTTGTCTCAAAATGTAGATCTGAAAACTTTTTTTTATGGTCAAAGTTCTAGCACTTTACCTGATCATGAGTTATGTGGGTCTGTTTGGGTTTTATTTACTAATTTCGTAGCATTTTTTTGTTAAGGGCCTGTTTCTGCTTATTTTATGTTCGATTTTCGTGCTTAACAGCTTATTTTTTTAAGTGTTTATGGGCTTATTTTCTGGGTTTCAACAAGAAAATGAATGAAGATGGAAAAAGGATAAGAAAAGCAAGGACAATGGTACAAATCAAACAAGCACCCGAATTAGCAAATTCTTCAGTAACCGAATTTGCAGATCCGAATTAGCAACTTCTTCAGTACCCGAATTCGCAATTTTCTAGAGTCACCCGAATTCGCACTGTCATAGTGCTGTCTGAATTCGCAGTTACTTGTGTCAACCGAATTCGCAGGTCCGAATTTGGAACCCTCCAAACCCAACCGAGTCAACTCGGTATTTACCGAGTTGACCCGGGTCGACTCACTGAGTCATGACAACAAGTCTAAACTAAAACAGAAATGAAGAAGGAGAAGACAGACTCAAATTTAAAGTCTACACAACATCAACAATAATCAAACTACAACAATCTGATACAACATCAACATCAACAACTGCCCTCGTCACATTTAAATTCACAAATCCAACTCATCTAAATCATATTCCCATCGTCACAATTTTACAACTACAAATCCAACTCCATCTACTTTTAACAACAAGACTCGAAAATAAATCAACTGTGATCTCAGACTTATTTTTTTCGTGTCATTTAATTAAATTCGAGACCTTACAAGATCGAACACAAAAAATAAACCTCATCATAGATCTGTAGAAAGGCAAAGCTTTCTCTTTTTTATTCAAAAATAAAGAAAGAATGATAACGAATATGTTATTTTCTCTCTTTGATTCGTTGAGACATAACATAAAACGATACAAAATTACACCTACTCGAGACCTTCATTAAGATCTTGATGTCGTTGCTAATTGGTGCTCGGTCAAAAAGGGACTGTATGAAGAAAAGGGTTTTATATTAAGATTCGTTTCAAAGGCTTGTTTCTTGTGGATTATGATGGTTCCGAGTTGACTTGTGTGATTTAGTTCGACCAGAAGTGAACATAAGGAAGTTAAGTGTTTTGATTTGAGTAGGATTGCAAGCATTTTTATTTGTAGAAAAAGTGGGAGGTTGTTAGCGTTTATCTAAGTGGTTGAAAATTATAGAACTATTTAGATCTGCTTTTGAGAGAAAATGATGATATGGGGCAGATGGAATGTGATGAAAAGATGATTAGGGCAAAATATGTTACTAGAAATTAGGGATTGTGATATTAATATCCCAAATATGCTGGATCGGGTTTACTAAACACTTGGTGGGCTGGTTATTGCATTTTTGTGAGACATAGGCAACTTAGGCCTCGTTTATGGTAACTTGGGTCGTATCCTCTTAAAGGTGATACATGGGCTATGTTTAACCATGCTCAATATGTTTAACCCAAATTTTGATGCTAAAAATATGGTTTTATTTGTTGGCTAATGGTATGCATTCGAGCTTTAAAATGACAAAGTGACGTGACCGGGATCAATTTGGATATAGAATCATGAAACTTAAAGGCTAGATTTGGAATTAATTTTTAAGTGACTACGGAGTCGATCGGGTATCACTTATTTGAGATTGAAGTGGCATTTTACGAAGGCGTGAACGTATTTTATCTTGAAGTCAAAATTTAGTCATTCATAAATGGTTGGATGCATGATGTTCAATGATAACTTGCTTGGGCTCAAGAATTTGGATGGAATCTTGGATTATCCAGTTTCCAGCAGTCGAAGTGGATGGTTGAAGACCTGGTTAACTATCACTTAAAGGAGATACATTGTAGTTCTCAGTGTCACACACAGAAGACGTTGTGGATAATCATAAAGGGTGATGAATGTCTCATACTTTGCTTGGTAAGTATTGAGTTTTTCTACACTATTCTTCCAACATTAGTGCAAGCTTAAGTCACAAGAACAGGGAATTCTACTTTAGTTTCAAGTTTGGTATATTTGGTTTACTTCACTAGTGGTTACTTCAAATAGCCTACATAACGGTTGGTAAAATGATAGCCAGATAGAGGTTATGAGTAGAGATTTGATCAGCAATTAATTCTCACGGATTAGATCTGAGCTAATTTATTCTTCACACAAGTACTCAAGTAAATGTGCGTCCAAGGTTTTGCTGATGACCATGTCGAAACCAGCAAGGGGGAAGAGTAGTTACACCATTGAGTATTGCTTCTTTCTGCCTTAAAGCTTTAAGAAAGACATCTTTCTTGAAATTTTTTTAGTTAGGCTATGACGGAAGAAACAAATGTCATGACCGTAGGAGAAAACCAACGCTGTAACTTGTGGCTTTGTGTGCATTTCTCTCAGGGACACATAGCGGATTTGTGATATTGTGAAAACTTTTTGTATGCATTATTTTGAATTTCCAGAGGGAAGAAGTATTTTGAGAAGAATTATTTCAAGCGTGCAGAAGATACGTTGCTAATCCAGTTAATACTTACCCCAAACGATCAATCACTAAGCTTATTCTTAAAGAAGCAGTAATATTTGATGTGGTATCCTACCAATTCCGCTATTGCACTTATGGTTTTCTAAGCTTGTATCGAAAGCTTTCAAAATGCTCTAGATGAGGATTGATAGTTGGGGGGAGCTCTTGAATCGCTTCTAAATTAAAGAAAGAATATGCGGCATGAATTAGGGGGAAGCTGATTCATTGCTAGTTTAGGTGGAAGCTTTGAAAGATTCTAAATGAAGATTATGTGGCATGAATTAGGGGGAAGCTAATTCAGAAGCTTCTCCTTAACCAGAAGTGTATGGGTTACTTAGTTCGTGCCTATTACAGTATTTCTCCTACAAAGTACTACAAAGATGATTCATGTTGGAGTGCAAACTTGAAGTCAAACACCACAGAAGACGTCATCGGCATTGGAAGCTTCATGGAAGTTCTTGTTCTTAATCATTATGTGCTTGTTAGGAAAATATTGTAAGTAATTCCGTATATCGTCCCGTGGGGGAAGATTGTTAGGAATTCACTTTACGTGACGACATTTATGAAATTACCATTGTTTACCATATCACCACACACAGGGACTAGTATAGTTAATATAGGATTCTTATGTAATGTGTGGTGGTATAAATACCCCTCTATGGCTTCTATATAGGGGTTGAGTCTTTTGTTCATTCTATTTTATCAAGTTTAATTTCTCTCACTACTCTCTCTTACTAAAATGGTCATCATGTGGTTTGACTCACCAAGACCACCGGATCATAGTTTTCGTGTTTCTTTTAGTAAGTCATATTATCCTCATATAAATTGTGTTGAAATATGTTAGAAATGATGGTTAAGGTGTGAGTTGGTCTATTTTGCACATATTAATGGTGTTTGTGTGTGAAAGTTTGCAAATTTATTTACCCCTAAACCAACCCATTTAAATTATGTTGCAAAGTAACATTTTTGTTATGGAAAAGTGTAAGAAATGATGGTTTTAGGAGTGGATTGGTCTTTTTTACACACATTTATGGTGTTTGTGTGTGAAATTTGGCTGATTTGTTTACCCTTCAATCTTGCATAGATTGAGAAACTGAGTGAAATCAACCATCTTTTTAATGAAATCATTGATTTTAAACGAAAAAGAATGGTTTCGAAAGCGACTTGGTTTATTGTTACTCATTTATAGTGTTTGTGTGCGATTTTGCTAATTTTATTTCCCTAGATCTTAAACAGGTTAAGATATTACGTGGGGTAGATCATGATGATCTAAAAAGGCTTTTTCATGTATCTAAACCGATCCGAGAAGTTGTAAGTTGTTTACTGTATAGTATGATAGTGTTTGTAAAGATTGTGTTATGTTACTAATATTGACGCCAAAATGCAGGTTATGATTGCAAAGAAATGGCATTATGAATATAGTACACCAAAAAAAGATCCATGCTTTTAGATGTTCGTTAAACATGGAAGAATTCCCACAAAAACAATTTTGAAGATATTGAAGCTCCAAATGCTCCAAAACAATCAAGAATGTTCCATCCTCGTTTGTCGAGGAAGAACTTAGCCGCTATACGCGTGTCCCTGTTTGATTTGTTGGGTGCAAACCCAATCCCACATCGGTAGAATAAGTAAATTGAATATGGATTTCAGACTTATAAATACCCCTCTCATTGTAATTGTAAACTTGGATCTGGGTGTGTATGTTTTATACCCCGTGCAGTTTAGCACGATCGTGTAATTTGGCACGAGCCTGAGCAGTTTAGCTCAAAGCTTAATAATATATCTCTGGTTTGATTTGTAGACTTCCAGTCGTGGATACCATGTTATATCTTGTGTCAATTATATGGCCCTACATTTATTCCATTAATTTGAGGATCCCGCTACTATGATACTGTTATTGAAGACTGCAGCAGGAGTTATGGTTGGTTTAATGCAAACCTTCAAGTGAAGTGTTTGAAGTTTGAAAATGATGGAGAGTATAGTAGCTGACCGATTAAGTTTTGTGTCGAGAAAGGGATTGTGATGTTGAAAATGGTCCCGGAAACACCTCTACAGTTGGTGTTGCTAAAAGATTGAGCCAAACATTCAGAGAAGAGAGCACGGGGCTTCGTTCAGAGGCTTCGAAGATGTTATGGTCAGATTCAGCTAGTATGGCCTACTTAATCTACTGCATACCCTATGTTTCGATAAGGTTGCATTTTCTAGAGGAGGAATGGCGAGGGAAGGATATTAGTCTTACACTCTTGAAGGTATTTGGTTGTGACTCATTTGTTAAAGTAAAAGATGTTTGCGGAGAAGCCATGAAATGTACATTCATAGGCAGCGGCTCAGATGAAATACGATACAGCTTTTAGGATACGAAGAGTCACCAGGTTATCTGAAGCAAAGATATTACATTTATGGACTCGATTTATGGAGCCATGTCTGCGATAAATTCAAGTAGCTTAACGAAGCCAATACAGAAGAGCCAATGGTGTTAGTAGACATTCCAGAGAACCTGGCAGAGAATGATAGCATAGTTGTAGGGCATGGGTTAAGTTCAGAAATCACTCAGAGCCCAGGTTGGAGCTCAGATTCAAGTGAGGGATCCGAAAACAATAGGAGCTTCGAGGATGGTGAAAGATCAGATGATGAAGACTCTGAAGACGGAGCATTCTCCAAAGAGGGAGGCTCTAAGACTCCACATGTACGAAGATTCGCCAGAGATTCTAGGGCTTCAGTAAGGTACTCTCTATCAGCAAACTATTTGTTACTCATAGAGAATGGTGAATCAGAGTCTTATTCAGAAGCCTTAAGTAGCAAAGAATTTGTACAATTAAAGAAAGCTATTAATGAAGAGATGGTTTTACTTGAAAAGAACCAAACGTGTTCCTTAGTCAGATTACCAACAGGAAAGAAGGTATCACAAAGCTTGTGAATGTTCAGGGTTAAAGAAGAGCAGGATGGCAAGAAAGGGTACAGATTAGTAGTTAAGGGTTTCCAACAGATACATAGGTGATGCGTATTTTATTTTAAAATATATTTTATTCAAGTTTTAAAATTATAAAACTCAATTCACTTAACAAATGCACTAACGGGCAGAGAACCCGATCGTAAGTAATGTAGAGATGGTAAATCCGAGGTCGTCCCAAGAGCTAAGTGTTAATTAGTTTTAATTTGAAGTGTCATGTTTTGAAAATGGTTTGAGATTGATTTTGAAAATATCAAGAAAGTAAATATGCAAAAATTAAAAGAGATGGAAGTAATCAAGGAGAAAGGCGTGCTAGCCTAGCCATTTCATTACTACCGTTATAACTATGTTTTCCTGTGCAATGTTACACCATGGTTTCATTAGTGGTTTCTAAAGTCGACAGACCTCAATAGATATCTTTAGTCTACCCTATAATTCCTGCGATCCCAAATCCCCTGAAAATCACAAAGGTAGGGCAACCAGGTTATAGTGATTAATCTCAACTATCCTAAGAACTAGTCTAATAACCTATTTAGATTATTAACCCTCTTGGAAAGAGTTCATGTAATTTTTAAGTATATTAGGTGATAGAGGCGGTAACATGGTTAGTTCCTACACTAGGGTTGGAATGATCAACCTTCCCTAGTATCCTGCTAATCCCATGTTCAAGTGGTAATCTAATAACAAGATTAACATGATCTAAACCACCCGCAATACTACCAAAACCCAAGGTTACACGATAGTCAAAAGGATATCCAATGAAACCATGATCTAACAGGAAACAAACATTATAACGATAGTAAATTCATGACTAGGCCAGCACTTGAAGTGCTTAGCCGCTCATAGAAACGTATTTATTTTAAAATATATTTTATTTAATTTTTAAATTTATAAAACTTGATTTACTTGACAAACGCACTAATGGGCAGAGAACCCAATCGTGAGTAGTGTAGAGATGGTAAATCCGAGGTTGTCCCAAGAGCTAAGTGTCAATTAGTTTTAATTTGAATTGTCACGTTTTGAAAATGGTTTGAGATTAGTTTTGAAAATGGTTTGAGATTAATTTTGAAAATAACATGAAAGTAAATATGCAAAAATTAAAAGAGATAAAAGTAATCAGGAAGAAAGGCGTGCTAGCCTAGCCAATTCATTACTACCGTTATAACTACGTTTTCCTGTGCAATGTTACACCATGGTTTAATTAGTGGTTTCTAAAGTCGACAGACCTGAATAGGTATCTTTAGTATGCACTATAATTCCTACGATCCTGAATCCCCTAAAAGTTACGAAGGTAGGGCAACCATGTCATAGTGATTAATCCCAACTATCCCAAGAACTAGTCTAATAACCTATGCAGATTATTAACCCCCTGTGAAAGAGTTCATGTGCTTTTTAAGTATATTAGGTGATAGAGGCGGTAACAGGGTTAGTTCCTATACTAGGGTTAGAATGATCATCCTTCCCTAGTACCCTGCTAATCCCATGTTCAAGTGGTAATCTAATAACATGATTAACATGATCTAAACCTCCTGCAATACTAACAAAAACCAGGGTTACACGATAGTCAAAAGGATATCTAACGAAACCATGATTTAAAAGGAAACAAAGATTATAACAATAGTAGATTCATGACTAGGCTAGCACTTGAAGTGCTTAGCCACTCATAGCCACAACACAGCAAGAATTAATAAAGATAATCATGGATGGAAAACTCATAATTCTTATATGAACAATTAAATACAAAAGTAAGTTAAGTGTGATCTCCCTTGGACTTCTGGTAGAATTCTTCGAGCTATGGAGCCTTGATCACCCCTTAGATCTGTGGTATAATGGTTGATGTTAAAGTGGCAGAATGACGCCTTTATTTATAGATTTCGAATATGTTACGACGTAACCTTTTAGAGGTTTGTGCCGTAAACTACTAACGTGCACTTTCCATCTTGCAGGCTTAAAGGATGTTACGGCGTAATCAAGTGTCCACGTTACGCCGTAATGCTAACTCTGATCATATCATCATAATGAGTTAGCTAATAATGAGATCTTGCGGAGCATGCTAACCCATTCTTCACTAGGTGGCTTATACTTGCACCACCTTTATACTTCAGACAACTTATAGTTGCACCATCCTAATAATCACTAGGTGGCTTATAGTTGCACCACCTTTTTAGTTGGTTTTATAACACGTAACCAACATCAAGAGTTAGATCACTAGATGGCTTATAGTTGCACCACCTTTTTTTTCATTTTTATAATACTCCAGTATATTACAATCGCATATCCCCCCACTTAAGATAAACAGATCGAAAATGATAATACCGGGGGGTCTTCCATGATCATAATAATATGTCTTCAACGAAAGTGCCAATCTTCGAACCATTTTCCTGAACCATGGACTTATGTAACCAGAAATTTCAACACAAGGATAAATATAGACTATAGGGTTAGCTAAGGTGAAATGGTGTAACGAAACATATAATATTAGGTGAAAACATATATTGGCTCAACAAGGATGATCTAGGGGTATCTTGCACTAATGATGAGTGCAACAAAAGGGTTTTAACACGCGAGGTCGACAAGTCAATGTAACAAGTCAATAAACATACACATATAGGCTTATTTGGGTGAATTCCTAAATGTTGTCTTCTCGAACCATCTATTCCGGTAATCAATAGGTCTCGAAATGATGT
Source organism: Tanacetum coccineum (assembly GCA_026074375.1). Lineage (NCBI taxonomy): Eukaryota > Viridiplantae > Streptophyta > Magnoliopsida > Asterales > Asteraceae > Tanacetum > Tanacetum coccineum. The sequence continues at coordinate 10,622 of BQNB010060830.1, forward strand.
ACAGGCCAAGTTCTAAAGTCTACAATACTACCGGTACACTCGATATTTTCATGGATTTTTGTATAATGAGATGAAAATGGAACATTAGGGTTAAACCTCACCAAGTAATAATAAAGGGTAATGTGCATTCGGCAGAGATTAATTATAGTTTAGTAAGAAAAACATGTCAAAAATTTTAAAATCGGCATAATTTTTCAAAGAAAACTAGAAAATCGAAGGCAAGAATAGGTCAAGTGATAATTCTACTCCCACCCCCCACTTGTTTTGTACAATGTCCTTATTGTACATTTGAGGAAATGAAATAAACAGAAAGAGTAGAATTAGAACAAGAAACTTCCTTGAGCATTGCTTCTGAACATATAAAATGTAATAAGCCGGTGGAGAAATCCAAAAAATCTCCATTTTGGGCAAAGCTCATTTTCCCTGTGATCACTAAAACAAACCTACAACATAAAATCGTTCAATGATAAATATACAAACCTAACTCATTTTCGTATGAATCATGGTTGCATTTAGCATATACAACAAGTCTTTTAAACCACTTGGTGGCCCAAGTGGATGAGTGAAGTCTCGTGAGGGTTTCCAGAGAACATACCCACAAAGTTCATTTAGATATACAAGGTTTAGCAATGTTTTAAAACTTTATTTTAAGGATTTTTAGAAAGAGGTTACAACGTAACTCTGGTGGTTACGCCGTAATCTTGTGGTGTTTTAAAAAATTTTAGTTTATAAGTTTATGGCATAACCATAATAAGGTTTATGTCGTAATTGAATAGGTTACGGCGTAACCATGTATGTTATGCCGTATCTGCTGCTAAATCAGCACTTTTACCACGTAATTACGGGTCGAGTCGGTCTTGAAACTTGCCTCCTAACTGTTGGAACCTGCAAAACAAAGTAAAATATGCAAACCAACTAATATGCAGAGAATGAAATTTATTGATAAAAAGACGGGTTGTCTCCCGACAAGCACTTTTGTTTATTAACGAGTCTTTAAGTTAGACTCATGCCTACTATGAGTTTAATGCCCTTTAATCCAATTAATAATCTCTTGATCATGCTTGTATTCTTCACCTAACTCAAGGCACCCTTGGTAAAACCCTTTTATTTTTTGGTAAGGATGATGGATTCCATTGGACTTATCTTCATCACTAATTTTTAAAATAGGTCCCATTGTATTGTGTTGTCTTATTGTAAACTTACCAAATCTTTTTTCGGCACGAGCCATATTAAATATAGTTTTGTCATCTATAATTTTAAACCAAAGGACTCCATTAACCTTGTCGTCTACAATCCCTACGTGTTCTTTGAAAGGTTGTCCAAATAGAACTTCGGTCACCCCTTTTCCACAAATTCGTTGATGTCTTCAAGAATGATGAAATCAATTAAGAACTGATGACCCCCGACGAACACATGTAAATTTTTAGCAAACCCCACCATATTGTTCCCTGTGTATACAAGTTGATGTTTCATGATAGAGTTATAAGCTTTTTGAGACATAATGTTGAAAGGAGATTGTGGCTCAATGTAAGGATCAAAGTTTACAAACCCTAGTTTGCAAGTGATTTGAAGGTCATATGGGCTATGAAGATGGATTCTATTGCTATTGCTTAAAAACTAGGGTTTAACAAGAAATCTATTCGCCTCGTTAGTCAAATCCTTAAAATCCAGGTTATCCCATACGTCATCCATTTCGACAAAGTCATCCACACTGATGCTCGAATTACTGTTGAGATTACAGAACATTTAACTAGAATCATCATTAAGCCTAGCTGGCCCTGGAGGTGAAAGGAACATTGTATCATGATTTTCTAAGTTAGGCAATAAGTAATTATCGTTGGGGAAAATGCCTTTATCATCATCACTTAAAAGTTACTCTTCTAGGTCTCTAGGCTCATCAAACTCGTTGATTTCTGACAAATTATTTATAACAAAAACAGCTGAAATTACGGCTGGGAATTCTCTTTCATTGATGTCGAAAGTAATTTGTTCAGTCCCTACTTCTAAAGATATCTTTTTACCAAAAACATCAATCCTGGCGTAAGCAGTAGCAAGCATAGGTCTCCCTAGGATTATTAGGACTTAATCATCCTCAATTATATCAAGAATGATGAAACCGACAGGAAACATAAATTTATTAATTTTTAACAGCACATTTTCAACTATTCCCTTCGGCGATTGCATGGATATATCAGCCATTTCTATAACCATATTGATTGGTTTAGGATTCCCAAGTCTCAGCCGTTTAAACAATGAAAAAGGCATAATACTGGTGCTTACCCCAGATCGGCTAATGCATTGTTTACGGTGGTGGTACCAATAGCGCAAGGCAGAATGAAACTTCCTGGGTACTTTTCTTTAGGTGGAAGTTCATTTTAAAGGATAGCAGAGCATCGAGCGTTTATTTTAACCATAGATACTTCCTCGAATTTTATTTTACGAAATACCAGTTTTTGTAAATGTTAGGTATGTTCTGTATCTGATGTAGTATGGATTGGTTCCCCCTCACTGTTTTCCTTAAGAATGCGTCTTTTTACCTTTTCTGCGAAAGTCTCAACCTTTAAAGTAGGTTTTTCGCTAGCAGGTTCAAGTTTAATGGCGCATTCTTGGTTAGTGAGATTATGTGTGGAGATTAATTGAACGAGGTGATTTACATTTTCCTCAAGTCTCTTTATTGAAGAATCATGATTTTTGAGGTTTATTTCAGTATTTATCATGAATTTCTTCATCCATTCATTCAGAACATCTTGTCTCTTGCGAGATTCCTTCAGATAGTGTTCAAATGTGTCCTTGAGGTTAGTTGGGTGAATGTTTGATTTAGGAGAGGATTTGTTGTAACTGACCTTACTAGTCCTTATACTTTTGATTTCTTCATGGAGGCTTTTCATTTCTCCATTCATATTAATTTTACGAACATCTACTCTGAGCTCATCCATTTCATGGTTTAGGGCTTTGAGTTTTTCAGCAATAATACCGAAGGGAGTTGAAGTATTTTTGCTTTCCTCATTGTGCCATTTATGGGAGTGAACAACCAATTCTTGAATTGATTTCAACGCTTTCGAAGCGGTAAGCCTAGGAATAAGACCATTAGAATCAAAAATTCATCGAGTCTGACCCTTTAGCTCGTTATAAAAGGTATTTACTTTTTGATGATCGTTAAGATCGTGAAATGTGTATTTAAAGAGGAGGTCGTTATATCTTTCCCAAGTGTGAAATAATGATTCTTCATCTTGCTGCTTAAAATTATAGATTTCTCCTAATTGTTCAAGTATCATAGCAGGTGGACAAAATCTTCGGATGAAGTTTTGTTTTAATTCGTCCTAATCATGTTCAGGAGATGTTCTATAGAACCATATTTTGGCTACCCCAACTAGGGTTAGAGGGAATACACGTAGGAGAGCAGAATCATTTGTGTTGATCAGACTAGCAACTTCGAGTACTTTTCCGATATGCTCGATTGCATTCTTAGTTGAGCTTCCGGAGAAGGTAGTTTTACGAAACACTCTTAAAAATTGTCCTTTGATTTCAAATGTAGCATTCTCGGGATTGCTTATTCTTCTGCGGGTGTTGTTAAGAGTAAGATATTGTTCAAGTGTGAGGGTTTTAATGTCTATTTCTCCAACATCTTCAGATTCTGATTCGGATGACTCAGATTCATAAAAAGTATAGATGTTGTGGATTGGAGCAGGCGAAGTGTCTCTTCTGGCCCGAAATTGTCTTTCAGGATTGGCGAACGGAGTAGCCATCCTGGAGTTACTACTTCTAGTTCTCATAAGTAAAAGAGATTAAAACTAAAATATTAGAGAGAGAATGGAAATAATTACAAGAAATCAAATTAATACTAATTTTTAGCTCTCCGGCAACAGCGCCAAAAACTTAATGCATATTTTATTTTAAAATATATTTTATTCAAGTTTTAAATTTATAAAACTCGATTCACCTAACAAACGCACTAACTGGCAGAGAACCCGATCGTGAGTGTAAATATGGTAAATCTGAGATCGTCCCAAGAGCTAAGTGTTAATTAGTTTTAATTTGAAGTGTCACATTTTGAAATGGTTTGAGATTGATTTTGAAAATAACAGGAAAGTAAATATGTGGAAATTAAAAGAGATATAAGTAATCAGGGAGAAAGGCGTGCTAGCCTAGCCATTTCATTACTACTGTTATAACTATTTTTTTTCATGTGCAATGTTACACCATAGTTTTATTAGTGGTTTCTAGAGTCGACAAACCTCAATATATATCTTTAGTATGCCCTATAATTCATGCAATCTCGAACCCCCCCTAAAGTCACGAAGGTAGGGCAACCATGTCATAGTGATTAATCCCAACTATCCCAAGAACTAGTCTAATAACCTATACAGATTATTAACCCTCTCTGAAAGAGTTCCTGTGATTTTTAAGTATATTAGGTGATAGAGGCGGTAACATGGTTAGTTTCTACACTAGGGTTGGAATGATCAACCTTCCCTAGTATCCTGCTAATCCCATGTTTATGTTGTAATCTAATAACAGGATTAACATGATCTAAACCACCCGCAATACTACCAAAACCCAGGGTTACATGATAGTCAAAAGGATATCCAATGAAACCATGATCTAACAGGAAACAAACATTATAACGATAGTAAATTCATGACTAGGCCAGCACTTGAAGTGCTTAGCCGCTCATAGAAACAACACAACAAGAATTAATAAAGATAATCATGGATGGAAAACTCATAATTCATACAGAAGTTGTTTATGAATGATTAAATACAAAAGCAAGTTTAAGTGTGATCTCCCTTAGACTTCTTGTGGAATTCTTTAAGCTATGGAAGCCTTGATCACCCCTTAGATCTGTGGTGGAATGGTTGATATCGAATTGTCTGAATGAGGCCTCAATTTATAGATTTCAAATAGTTTACGGCGTAACCTTGTAGGGGTTTACGCCGTAAACTGCCGACGTGTACTTTCCATCTTACAGGCTTAAAGGATGTTACGGCGTAATCAAGTATACACGTTATGCCGTAATGCTGACTCAGATGTCTTAGCCTTCTATAATAATAATGTTATGGCGTAAACCTTGTGTGTGGTTACGCTGTAATGTTGTTAGATGACGTGTCTTGCCATGATTAGTGATGCGGTCGTCGTTAGACTTCAACAAGAAGTTTTACAACTCCCTAAGCAGAGCACCTAATCGTTGTAGTAGTAGTATAGGAAAGACTCGAGGGGTTGTTATCGTTCACTTGAAGAATAGGTTAGGAAGGCTTGATCATGGTCTAACAGAATTCTAAGGGTTGAAAGAAGATTATTTTTATGTTTTTGTATTTTGTAGAAAGCAAGTAAATCATATATTGGAGAGATTGGTTTGTTTTAGCTATTAAAGTAAATATAATTCTAAACTAATTTGGTGATAACAATAAGATAAAAGACTGTGTTTATTTAATCATGTATTACTCCCTAGATTGCTTCTCCTAGTGTTGTTGCCTTGTCACCCTTGTGATGATCTGTGTAACTATTTCCTAAGTCATGAACGAATTACACGAACCCGCCGTCTACTTAGTATGCCCCTAGAGCAACGCACGCGTAAGGTAGTATGAAGACTGTTACACGGCCCCTAGGAGTACGCTAAGTGCATATGAAATATATTAAAAGTGGATCAACCATATTAGGGGGCAAGGTAGTATGAAGACTATTACTCGATGGTATCCTTTCTACACAATCACGTTTCCCTAGACATATCAATAGCGATACAGACAAAAGCTGGTTTTCTAAGACCTAACGTGCACATCCATCACAAGAAGCAACACCATTAAGATCTACATTCTAGGTTTCATACAGTCATAAATTGACACAATAGGAGGTTTAGCCAAGCATGTTAAAGGTAAAGCAAGAGCATAGATAGATCAAACAACACACAGACATATTAAATGATTAAGTAAATCTTACTTAATTAAAACATGAGTTGGAGGAAGTACAATAGGGTTTTTAAGCCCTAAAATCGTCTAATTAGTTGGTTTTATAACAGTAACCAACATCAGGGGTCATATCACTAGGTGGCTTATAGTTGCACCACCTTTTTGCTTTTTTTTCTTTTTTTTATAATACTCTTATATATAACATATCACATATTCCTCCACTTAAGATAAATATTATCGAAAGTGATAATATTGGGGGTCTTCCATGATCAAAATGATGTATCATTAAAGTACATGCCAATCTTAGAACCATTTTCCTAAACCATGGATTTAGGTAGCTAGAAATTTTAACACAAGGATAAATATAGACTACAGGGCTGGCTAAGGCGAAATGGTGTAATGAAACATATAATAATGGGTGAAAACATAAATTGCCTTAACATGGGTGATCTAGGGGTATCTTGCACTAATGATGAGTGCAACAAAAGGGTTTTTAACACGGGAGGTTGATAAGTCAGTGTAACAAGTCGATAAACACACACATAATGGCTATTTGGGTGAATTCCTAAATGTTGCCTTCTCGAACCATCTATTCTTGCTAATCAATTAGGTCTTAAAATGATGTACATGCCAAGTTCTAAAGTCTACAATATTATCGGCACACTCAATATTTTGGTGGATTTTTGTATAATGAGATGAAAATGGAACATCAGGCTTAAACCTCGCCAAATAATAATAAAAGGTAATGTGCATTTGACAAAGATTAATTCTAGTTTAGTAAGAAAAACATGTCAAAAATTTTAAAATTGGCACCATTTTTCAAAGAAAATTAGGAAATCGAAGGCAAGAAATGAAATAAACAGGAAGAGTAGAAATAAAACAAGAAACTCCTTTGAGCTTTGCTTCTAAACATACGAAATGGAATAAGCTGGCGAAGAAATCCAAAAACTCTCCATCTTGAGCAAGTTCATTTTCCCCTGTGATCAGTAAAACAAAACTATTAGTATAAATTGCTCAAAGAGAAATATACAAGAAATACAAACCTAACTCACTTTCGTAGGAATCACGGTTGCATTTAGCATATGCAACAAGCCTTTTAAACCACTTTGTGGCCCAAATGGACGAGTGAACTCTCGTGAGGGTTTCCAGAGAACATACCCACAAAGTTCATTTAGATATACAAAGTTTATAAATGCATTAAAAATTTATTTTAAGGTTTTTCTAAAAGAGGTTACGACGTAACTCCGATGGTTACGCCGTAATCATGTGGTATTTTAAAATTTAGTTTATAAGTTTACGGCGTTACCATAAGAAGGTTTACGTCGTAATTGGGTAGGTTACGGCGTAACCTTGTATGTTACGTCATAACTATTGCTAAATCAACAAATCTACTACATAAACATAAAAAACCCAAATTACAGGTCGAGTCGATCTCAAAAGTTGCCTCCTAGCTGCTGGAACCTGCAAAACAAAGTAAAACATGCAAACCAACTAATATGCAGAAAATAAATTTATTGATAAAAAGACGGGTTGTCTCCCGACAAGCACTTTTGTTTATTAACGGGTCTTTAAGTTAGACTCATGCCCACTCTACGTTTCATCGTATGACTCTTTCTCATCGTCATTCTCGAAGATTTCTTCCATAATTCCAGCTCTTATGGTGGCTATATTTCCCCTAGTCCTAGATAATTCTTCTACTTCTGAGACTTTCATTTTTGTATAAACTTCTCCTGGACCAACGCTATATCTAGTAACTTTGACCTTTTCAATTAAAATTGGGGATGGTTTGATGTAGGGCATTCCCAGTAATCTACACTTCCTTTCCTTGTATTCTTCGTCATCTGAATCAAGAAAATCAGTCATATATGTTGGTTTATGGTATTCAAATAATTCCTAATAATTCATCTATCAATCTTAATGCGTTACCCTTGAAACATTCTTCATTGTAACTGGTTTATTATGTGTTCTAGAATTTTAATTTTCCTACTTCCCAGCATCCATCAGGATCTTTCGCAAAGTCATTCGCTGTCATCAATATTCGTCTCCTAAAATTTTTTTTTCCAAAGATCTCTAAGAATTTTGTCCCTAGCTGTCTCACTAACCTCTCCAAACCTAATTCGTAACCAATCATTCAAACTTAAATTCTCCCATTCAATATTCGTTTGTCATCGTTTTGACTTTCCCGATAACATTTAAGTTCATTATGGCATAAGCTACCCCTGTCACATTTTTCCTCAACGGGGCTGCAAGAGGCCCATATTTCTTGAACTCCTTCTTTTGTGCGAGAAATAGGGTACACCAATGTGATTTTTTCTTGGTGGAGGTTATGGTTTGACCTTAAGTACCCCCAATTTTGCTTCTTGGGGCGATCATACTACACCTGCTATATACAATTTCTCATTACGATTCTTGAACTCGATATCATAAGTGAAAAATCAGGGTCAATAGTTAAAGATGGTTAATTTCGCATGCATTAGTATTATATGTGAATAAATCGGAATCAATTTTCACTAATTCATCTGCTTCCGTGTTAATCTTAGTTTTGATCATTCGAACACAGATGTGTTATTGTGTGGTGTATATATATTGATTCAAGTTTTAAATTTATATTTTGTGACTAAACCAAAAAAAACTTCTTTAACGGGCAGTGTTACCCGGGATCGGTAGTAGTTTTCGTGGTAAGTAGGGTGTCTGAACACTTGAAGCGAGGTTATAATATATAAATATATACTTAATATCTTAGTTTTCTAAATTATGTTAATCAATTTCTATTCTAAACCTATGTTAGTCTATATCCTAATATTAACAGGAAAATAGGGGTTTTTAGCATGAGAGACTAGCACGGTTTGGTTGGTGACTACAATCAATTCAAGGGACTTTAACCCACGCAAGCTAATTAACAAAAGATAAAAGAGTGGTCAAGCCTTATGATAGAAAACTGTATTAACCATTATTAATCCGATTAGAAAGTTGGTTTGTTTATTAAGTGCAATGATTTCTTCTCTCGAGGTGGCATATCATTCTTAAGACTTAGGCATTACATTATCCTAAGACCTAGATACATTAATTCTGTCACAATTAAAGTATCTGCATAAAGCATCTTTATTCGCTGATTATAATCTATCTTGGGGATTAAAGCAATGGTGATCTTGTTAAATTCCTAGCTCGTAGAGACTTTATCCACTTACCGCTTAATGGTGATTAGTACTCTAGTAGGTCCACCTTGTCCAATACCATGGAATCAGAACATTAATTTGTTGAATTATCTAGGTTACTGCTAGTCAAACACGATTAATAAAAACCATTGTCAATAATCACTTTAAAACTAGTTAAGCATGAAGCGTATCATAGACTACAGATTTATAAGGACAATATTATGTGATCCTCTTATTCTACAGATATATAAATTACTATATGGAGAGCTATCCCAGACTCTTAGCCTGCGCCCAAACAACACCGAAGTTGTTGCGCATTAAATATGTAGGACTAGACCCAGTTGAATGATAGGTCGCATACAAAAGTGCGTAAATAAGTATGAGTTGATAAACATAAAACAAGGCATTAACGATAAATCAGAAATCTGAGACTAAACTCATATACCAAAATTTCAGATCTTCATAATAATGGCTAATACCCGAAGGTAATAGCCTTCAAACGTCATAATAAATACAAAAGCAATTATTTAGCCAAGGTAAACTAATCGAGTTAACGAATGGTACTAAAAACTAAACGATTACTAAAGTATATGAAATTACACGTTGTCTCCTATGGAAATGATAACGTTTATCGACCTCTTTTTCTCCTCTGAAAATTAACTTTTATGGTTTAGGTATTGAGAATATGATTTAGCATACTTAAAACTCGTTTTTGAGTTTTCTATTTATAAGGTCTGGAAGTCGGTTTGATACGGCGTATCCAAGGGTTGGATACGATGCATTGGGAATTTCTTGGAGTAGGGACCACGCTTGATATCTTCTAGAATATTATATTATTTCCTTATATCCAATAAGGCGTATTGGTCTTCTGGATACGGCGTATTGATCTTGTTTCCTTTTGTGGTCTTTGGTGAGTGCAGGCACGGATATGCCGTATATTCCTTGATGCATACGACGTATTGGTCTTTAGAATAGTAATTTTCAAAATATCTTCATTTAAGCTCTAGAAGAGCGCCTTTTGCTAATAAAAAAAAAAAAAAAAAAAAAAAAAATTTAAAAAAAAAAAAAAATTTAAAAAAATAAAAAAAAAAAACTTCATCCAACTACTCCATAATTACTGCAATTCATAAATAATAAACGATTAAGTAACAATTCTTTGCAATAATTATACAAATATCATGGATAAATGATGTTATAAAATAGACGTTATTTGATGTCATCAAATATCCCCCACTTGAATCCTACTTGTCCTCAAGTATCCTTTAGAAGTTACAAAAAAATGTTTTCTAGTATATTTTATGTTAAAGATTCTATTCGATTCTTTACATGTACAAAACCAAACACCTCACGATAATAGGAAGTGAAAACACTCAAAATGCACCTCAACTAATTATGTGGTTAACATGTAATATATCACTCAATTGCTCGGTCTTGCATGAGTATTCTATCATAAGCTTGGCAAGGATAACATCTCCCTCCACTAAAGCCAAGGAAGTTACAAGTTTATACGTAATATGGGTTTTTGTATGGAAAGCGTTACGGTGTTGATCTTTTTACAATCTTTCACCAGAAGTACCACTACAACAAGGCAGGGAACCACTACATACATGGTCGTAAGACGGAATAGAATGTGTGTTCGATCACAATCCCCATTGATTTAACCATCGGTTTGGATAAAGAATGATATAGGGTTGGAACTTCTAACTTTCACAAAAGTCGTAAACCAACAGGTACGAAGCTGCATTCACGACCATAACAACGGAATAGACATGCATGTTCATATGAATCCTTATCCGCGTAAAACCAGCGGCTAATCATCAAGTGAGAGGGATGTAAATTGTTGTTAAATATAAATCAAGAACCAAATAGATTAAGCCTAAAGTACAAGTTGCTAGACACTTTTCCTGACCGTTACTATGATTAAAAACAACAACCAAAGTTGGCGTTCCCGTAACGGTCAACTTCCGAATCATCCCAAAACTTTACATACTCTACAAGGAAAGTGGCGATATCTTCCACTTTATACAATACTCTACATCGTTGATTTTAAGACGTATCAACGAATAACTGATCCTTCGTGTACTTCCTTCGGTAGTTGCGAAACGATTATCTTCAAACTTTCCTTCCTTTTTTGTTGATTTTTCTAATTTTTTTGATTTTTTTGCTAAACTATACTTCAAATCTCGGAGTAGTTTCACCATCTTCACGATCATAATAATTTTGGATAATTCCTTCGATAGCTCCTTTGTTCTTCGGATTCACCAATAATTGTGACGGTAGTAAAATCACATGAGTTTTGACTTCTAATATACATTCCCATTTGTAATGTGCAAATTTCCAATCGCACCAAAGATAGAAAATGACACAAGACTCGAGAAATACAAACTTTACACTTTAAACAAATAGCAACTGTAAATTAAACTTAATCTAACAGGGTAGGTTAAGGTGTAAGGGTGTAACAAAACAAATAGTTGGTGTAATTCCTAAAGGATTGGCTATACGGGTTGTTATAGTGGATCTTCACTCTAAAGATGAGAGTGGAAAAGAGTTTAAACTAGAGGTTAACTAACTGGTGTAGTTAGTTAATAAACAACATGTAAAGGTGATTTGGGTGTAATCCTAAAATTTACCAATTTAAACAAGTTACTCTAATTAAATCCATAATACTCATTATTGTGGTCTCGGGTGATATACCAAGTCAAGTTCTAAAGTTTACTACATAACCGACACACTCATATTATATGGAATTTGGGTAAACATTTAGAAACGGAAAGGTTAAATCCTCACAATATCTAACAAGGGTTATTGTGTACGGGTTATGTAACATGTAATTTCACAAAAGTATGTTTGAATTTTTTTTAAATTTAAGCATAATTTAAGCATTTTAGTGTGAAAAATAGGACAAGTAAACATTCTAATTCCATCCCCCTACTTGAATTATACAACGTCCTCGTTGTATAGATAAAACATTAAATACGGGAATTTAAAAAGAATTAGAATGAGAAACTCCCTTGATATTTGCTCGGTAGATTCTTTAAGTTGCGTTTTTGAGCAAGATTGTGTGTTGAACAGCCACCTTAAAGTTTCAAGACTCCAACAATTCAAGATTTCCAGATTTGTAAATTCTCCACCAATGTTCGTCGATATTTCTTTCACGAGGTCCTGTGTAAAACATAGGAAAATAAACATGTGCTTCATATCTTGGTACCTACGGTTAATTTAAACTAGACTAAACAAACTAAATACATATCAATCTGGTGAATACGGCGTATCAAATGAATGAATAAGGCGTCTTGCCAGAACTGACAATAATGTTTCTAAAGTGCATAAAAAGTAAAGACTGATAATGTCCAGACATTCAATACGCCATATGGTATGGAGCGGATACGCCGTATTGAAGTCTGGGAAGACAGACTCGATAACAAAATTAAATAACATTTCGGGTTGTCTCCCAGGAAGCACTTTTATTTACAGCGAAGTCTTTAAGTTAGACTTTTCTTCAGCTTCTCTTCACTCGGCTCTAGTCACCATCCATCCTTCGTCCATCATACGAAAGATTTCCTGATACGCACGACATGCATCTTTGCTTGTTCTTGCAAAATCATCGTATTTATCTTCTTTAATAGCAACATATTCTTCGTCTTGCCCAAATGAATACTTGATCATCTTAAATCTTCGTATATTGCATACCGGCAACTCATGCACTTTACATAATTCTTCATTCATATTATCTCTATGATAAGCATCATTAGTTTGTATCAATTTTCCATCATTTCATTTGTTCATAACATGGACTCACCAGCATCTTCATTGATAAATCACTTCCATGATAGTTTGTTTCTTAAAACCTCATCATTAAGTTCACTATCTTCCAAAGCCTCGTACCACTCGTAATCTTGATAATGGAGTTGGTTTCCAATAATGTAAGTTCCGGGTAAGTTTCCTCCATTACAGTATCCATCATCCATCCAACTACATGTTGGCCATTCTAAACATCCAGTTTTATAGTTGAAAGGCTTATAAGTATGTTTAACTGGTGTGGGTTTGGTCCAAACTCGCGGTAGTCATTGGCTTCTCATCAACCCATGGTACATTCTCGTCCCATTCATATATCCAGTCGTCTTTATAATCTTCATATAGGTTTTAAACCCCATAATATCCTTTGTAAGTAAGTCTGGATCTATTTTGAGAAGGTAGTTAAATTCATTAAATACCTAACAGAGAGGTGTCTCGTAGTCAAATATATTAGTGTCGATCCTAAAGACTTCAGCAATTTCATCATCATCATCAGAAGATTCCTCATCAGTGAGCTCTACTTCATCATCTCCTCTGATCTAGTAAATCCATAATGCTTTCATGGTATAATAATCTATTGTCTTGTAGTGGAAAAAACTTTGATCCCAACCATTCAGTAAATGCAACATCAAACGGCTCAAATCCTATGTCATCATCAGCTTCATACTCCGAATCATCAATTTTTGAGGTCACATGGTAGTTAGAAACATTCAACTTCTTCATTGTGAATAAATCATCATCCATTCCTCTTAGTCGATTGACTTCATTGTTAAAAACTTCAAGTAATGTATAGCAAGTGAGCGAAACATCTTCGACCTTAACATCCTTAATTTTCTTGAACTCTCCTTTGATAACCTTTGTCATTCTTACGGAAAAATACCCAGAAAATTATTAGTAAAACCAGCAAGAGAAAAGGTATTATAAAAAATTTAGCTTATAAGTACGGGGAGGAGAAGAAACTTTATTAGTTGATCGATTACACATATCACAACTGGATGTGGATACGTCGTATTAAACAGTTTGGAGTAAATACGCGGCATTGGAAACAAAGTTGGTTACGCGTATCCGGTGGAAGTGGTTCGCCGTATTTATGCTATCGAACAAGAACAGGTATTTAAGAAAAAAACAATTAAATAGTGAATACATTTAAAAGTCAAATGTATACAAGCAAATATTTAAAGATATTATATACAAATATACAGGATATACAAGAAGATACACTAATCTAAGGTACCACTAATCACTAAGGGGTGAGATCTAACTAATGTTAAAAATCAAAAAATCAAAATATCAAATAAAAATCAAGATTAATTTTCACTCCCCGACAACGGCGCCAAAAATTTGATGTGTCGTTGTGTGGTGTATATTTTAGTGATTCAAGTTTTAAATTTATATTTTGCCGACTAAACCAAAAACAATACTTTAACGGGCAGTGTACCCGATCGGTAGTAGTTTCGTGATAAGTAGGGTGTCGAACACATGAAGCGAGGTTAAATCTATCAATTTAATCAATATCTTGGTTATCTAATCTATGTTAATTCTATTCTATTCTGAACCTATGTCAGTCTAAATCCTAATACTAACGGGAAAAGGGGGTTTTCAGCCTGAGAGACTGGCACAGTTTGGTTGGTGACTATAATCAATTAAAGGGACTTTAACCCACGCAAGCTAATTAACAGAAGATAAAAGAGCGGTCGAGCCTTATGATAGAAAACTGTATTAACCATTATTAATCCGATTAGAAAGTTGGTTTGTTTATTAAGTGCATGTGATTTCTTCTCTCGAGGTAGAATATCATTCTTAAGACTTAGGCGTTACATAATCCTAAGACCAAGACACATTAATTATGTCACAATTAAATCATCCGCATAAAGCATCCTTATTCGCTAATTATAATCTATCATAAGGATTAAAGCAATGGTAATCTTGTTAAACCCTGGCTCATAGAGACTTTACCCACTTACCGCTTAATGGTGATTTATACACTAATAGTCCACTTTTTCAACTATCCAATAGAATCAAAACGTCTTATTTATTGAATTTCTAAGTTACCTGTTAGTCAATACCTCGATCATTAAAACTATTGGCAATATCCAATTAACTAGTTAAGCCTGAAGCGTATCCTAGACACAAATTTAGAAGGACAATATTTGTGATCCTATTATTCTAGATATATAAATCAACTATATGGAGAGCTATCCTGGACTCTTAGCCTACGCCCAAACAACACCGAAGTTGCAGCGCATTAAATATGTAGGACTAGACCCAGTTGAATGATAGGTCGCATACAAAAGCGCGTAAACAAGTATGAATTGATAAACATAAACAAGCATTCAACGATAAATCAAGAATTCCCCAAGTTAAGACAAATATCCAAACCGTTACGATCTTTCATTAATAATGGCTAATTCCCGAAGGCATAGCCTTTTTTAAACGTCATAATAAATACAAAAGCAATTATTTAGCGAGGTAAACTAACCGAGTTAACGAATGATACCAAAAACGGAACGATTACTAAGGTATATGGAATTATACGTTGTCTCCTATGGAATTGATAACGTTGCTTGACCTCTTCTGCTCTTTTTTTCCTTTGAAAATTGACTTTTATGGTTTAGGTATCGAGATATTGATTTAGCACACTTAATACTCGTTATTTGAGTTTTCTATTTATTAGGTCTGGAAGTTGGTCGATAAGAAGTATCCAAGAGTTGGATACGCCGTATTGGGATATTTGGAGTTTGGACACGCTTGATATCTTCCAGGAATATTTTATTATTCTTCTTATAATCCCAATAAGGAGTTTGGTTCTTCTGGTACTGGCGTATTGATCTTGTTTCCTTTTGTGGTCTTTGGTGAGTGCAGGCACGGATACTCCGTATCTTCCTTGATGGATACGGTGTATTGGTCTTAAGAATAGTAATCTTCAAAATATCTTTATTTAAGCTCTAGAATGCGTGCCTTTTGCTAACTTTCAACAATACTTAATAATTACTGCAATTCTAAAATTATAACGATTAAGTAACAATTCTTTGCAATAATTATACAAAATGGGTTAACATCATGGGATAAATAATGCTATAAAATAGACGTTATTTGATGTCATCAAACACATTCGTGTGTGTTGTCAGAAAAACTACTTCTCATTTTAAAAATAACCTTTTTATTCCCAACCTCTAAAGAAATGGTCTTTCTAAATATGTCTACTTTAGCTTGGGCAGTGGCGAGAAGATGTCTTCCTAAAATGACGGGCATCCTAAAATCCTCAATTATGTCAAGTATGACGAAATCAACTTGGAGAATAAATTTTTCAATTTTTATGAGTAGATTTTTGACAATCCCTTTTGGGATGCATTTAGTGCCATCCTTCATTTCTATAACCATATTGATTGGTTAAAGTTTTTCTATTCCTAAGCGTTTAAACATGGAAAAAGGCATGATGTTAATGCTAGCTCCTAGATCAGCCAAAGCATTGTTAAAATATAACCTTTCGATAGAGCAAGGAAGAATAAAACTTCATGGATCATTTTCTTTTGGAGGTAGTTGATTTTGTAGAAGAGCTGAGCATCTAGGATTCATCCTAACTTCATCATCTTCCTTGGATAATTGCTTATTGGCCACCAGGTCTTTCAAGTATTTAGGATAATTATTTGTTTGCCTGATTTCCTTGAGGAGGGGCCAATTTATCTTGATTTTCTTTAAGCTTTTCATGGTCTCATGAACTAAGGCTTCCTCGGCATGTTGTTTTAATCGATTAGGAAAAGGGATTGGTGGTACGTAAGGTTAGACATAATGGTTTACCGTTTGTTTTGGTAGGTTTGATTTTAATTCAGGAATAACCTTGGAAGTTTTTAATTCAGTGCTTTCAGATTTTTCATCGTCCAAAAATCCAGAATTAGCAGAAAAATACTCGATTTCTTCGGGAGAGTAATAGAATGGTGTGTACAAAGGTGTCCCGTCATTAGCGAAGATTGTTTTACATCCTTCAAGTTTTGCTACCTTCATTTCAACTTCAACGGTTAAGGTTTTCACCTGAGATTCGAGTTTTTGGATGATTTTATCGTGATCAATTCGGCTATTCTCTGTGTTTTGGCAAAAGTTTTCACCCATTCATCATGCTCTGCTTGTCTTTTGGCAGCTCCTTCCATATACTTATTAATTTTTTCGACCAAGTTTAGTCTTTGTTTCTCTAGAAGGTGTTTGATTATCAGTACGAGTGTAATATCTTGGTGGACCTACACAAAACTTAGCTCCATTACTTCCATTGAAAGGAGCAGGGCGCCCAAATTCTCCATACTTGACCTCTTCCACCTGTTTGACTTCCTCGTTGAGAGGACATTCTTTGTCGAGGTGAGGTCCTTCGTAGATTTGACATCCTACTTGGATTGCATGAACATTTTCTTTTAGCTTCTTCATATCGCATCCCAAGTTATCCAGTTTACTTATGATCAAAAGTTGGTTATGAATGAATGATCGTGATTAAAGCAATGGGAGCGTCCTGAAGACCCAAAACCTTCTCCACACACCTATATATAGAAGGCTTCACTCACAGAGCAAGATAACGAGGAGTAAGAGTAGATGTAGAAGTAGCTTATTGTATTTTACTTTTACTTAATGTAATTTTCACTTAAAAGCTTTGTAATCCTTCTCAATATTAATAAAAACTCCGTTTGTGCTTAATTCTTTTCTTTTTTCATTTTTGCAAATTGATTTCATAAGTTGTCTTAATAAGCTAATAGTCCTTTGATAAGCTACATTGTTTTTTTAGACTACATTTGTTCACATAAGCTTTCCTGAGCTTAATTGGACTTAGCTTTTCAGATTATAGAAGTTCTTGGTTAAGGATTTGGATTTTAAGCTCAATTTGGATGATAAGCTAAATTTGGAAGAGCTTATGGGTATTTAGTAGTGCTTATTAATAAGCTGGGTAGGTTAAAGCTTAAATTTGATCTTATTACTTCTGTTTTAAGCAAGGAGTTGAGGTACACACTTCTTTTTACCATTTTTAGCTTTGTTTCTTGTTTAAATGCTTATTTGCTTATTGCTTGTTCATTATTGCTTGTTGCTTATTATTGTTTAGTTTTACTCAATGTTGCTTATTTCAGTTGTTTAATGCTTATTCAGTTCAATTAATAGATTAGATCTTAGTCTGCAAGTCATTGTGATAAAACAAGTTTTAAAAATTCATAAAAATTAGCTTAAATGGTTAGCTTATTTGAACTGGCTTAGTTGGTTGCTTAAATCTACTTATTATGTCTGCTTTTAGCTTTGTAGTATCTGGTATTAATAATTTGAGCTTTAAATTTCAAATTCATAAGCTGAAAATAGGTTTTAGTGATTTAAAGGGGTATTTAGCTTATGACAGTATTAACTTAAGTTAGTACTGTCATAGCCTTTATAGTCTTTTAAATCAATCTAAGACTTCATATTTGAGTTTATGAAATAGAGTCTTAATGTCCTTGTAGGTTAAAATTGATAGTGATCATGTTTGTGTAATCCATTAGCATTAGATATAGTTCATTAGCATTTCTAGCTCAGATTGTTCCTTGCTAAATTAGTCTCTATGTTTGCCTTTGTTTTGATGTTTAAAATATGTAGAAACCAAGTTTTGTTAGCCTGCATTTGTAGTTTTTGAATTTTGGTTATTAAATGTCAATTGCATCAGTAAGGGAAATAGCCAAACAACCTTTTTCATTTCAAAACTTAAGTAGGTTAGATTTAGTTGTAGCTTCTAAAATTTAGAATACAAGTAGATTGTGGGCTACTTTTCATATGTTTGAGCTTAATATAGACTAATTAGCTTAATTGATCACCTGTTTTTAAGCTGCAAATAAGCAGTTTGTCTTTTCAACACTCAGTACATATGAGTTCACTTCAGCAAGTACTGTAGTAAAATAGCATTTTTCAATCAGCTTTTTCTTTAAGCAATTGGATTTTCAATTTTTTTAAAACTGTTTTAAGTAGCTTATTGACCAGTCTTTAAGCTGGTATAAGCCAAGAGTCCATAATGTTCCATTTGCTTACCCAAAAATAAGCTCAAAGTTTGCTATTTGTCTGTTTGGTTTTCAGTTTTAAGTAAAAGTGCTAAATTAAATTTTTTAGCTTATTGGTCTTTTCAGCTTATTGTTTGCTCTTTTTGCTTATTTCTTGCTCAGTTGCGTGTATTAGGATAGCTTAAGGATAGAAGTAGCTTTTTGTTCTTAAGTTTGAGCTTAATTAGCTTCTTTGTTTCATTAGTATAAGTAATAAGTTTAAAAAGAGTCTAAGTGTTACTGTCATTGTATTAAGCTAATTTCCAGCTTATTTTCTAGTTTTCAGCAAAGTTGTTTTCACAAAAAAATGTTCATATTAAGCTGTTTTTCAAGTTTGCTTTTCAAAGTTTTTGCAAAAATAAAAAAAGGGAAGAGAGGAAGTCAGGGGTGAGCAAGGCTCGAACCCCTGACCTCTACCCTCCTCACCTTTTTATAACACAACACACCAACACACTAACCACTGCGCCCTTGGGACTTTTACGTCCTAAGGTGCGTTTAAAATTCTTTTAACCCTTTTTTGAGTTTTAGTTATAATTAGCACTTCGAGTGCTTATTCAATTTTTTTCCGGCTTATTTAGTTTAGCTCTTTAGGATTTGATATTTTTCCTGCACCCTGCTTATCTTAAGCTACTTTTAAAAATTTTCTAGGAATTTTAGCTTAAAGTTTTATAATTTTTGTGAATTAATTTTGTTAAAAACTTTAAAAAATCATAAAAAATAGAAAAATAATCAAAAAAATAATTTTCTTTTTTATAAAATTTTCTTTTTATCATAATCTAGGCTTAGGTTTGAAATTTACTTTCGTATGGTTAATATTTTGAAATTTCACTTTTTAAAGAACAAGATTTCGTTCCCATTCTTGTTTTCTTCATTTTTAGCTTAGATTACCCTCGGTTTAGAATTTCCTTAGCATTTTCTTTTAAAATAGTCAATTAGGATTAGAAAAAGTTTAAGAAAATCATTTTAGGTTTAATTTTAGATAATTTAGGATTTAAATGTCGTGTTTTTAATTCCCGTTTACGTTTTAATGTTTACGTGTTTAATTGTCATTTCTTGTTTACTTGATTCCGTGCATTTATCTACTTGTCATTTATATTTAGTAGGATTTAGAAAAGCCAATTCAAAAATCTTTGAAACCATTCAAAAGGCGCGATCACGGACTTAACCGATTTTCAATTCACGCTTCGTCGAGGGAAAACGACCCGAGAGGTTTTTGAGACTACTTTGGTTAAAAGTTTGTTTCTCAAGCAAATGGGTTTTTCTATCTAGACAATAACAATATGAGGGGTCATTTTACCTACTCTTTAAAAATATTCTACAACACAACCTCCTAGACCTTATAATTAAAAGCATGGAAGGTATATACTAGCACCTCACATAAGTGTTTGGGATTCTCTCTTTCACTCGGGTGTATAATGAATTATAACATATGGGGGAAACGGAAAATCACACTCATTACCTGTCATAGCATATAAATTACCATAGGCTTAGTAAAGGATCAAACCTCCACTGCTAGGTGTAAGCATTATTCATTACTATCTAAGAGGTCTTTTAAAGGGTTGTGGGGTGTAGGTGTAAGATAACATATAATGGAAATAGAAAATGGATGAGATACATTTGGGTGGTGACTTTGGGTGAATTTGGAGTGGAAGGGTTAGCTAATTACTTATACGAATACACGCTAGTTTTGTTGCTAAGCCAAGACTCAAACAAAGATATACAAACTCTACACAACTCTACATCAATCTTTTTTTTTCTTTTCTTATTTTTTTATATAAACATAATACATCACATAGGGTTTATAACACGTACCCCTACACTTGAGCTTTTACATGTTCGTATTTTACAAATCTAACTATTGACCCGATTTTGAGTGGATCATAATAACATGAGATTATTTGACAAAACATAGGGGTATTGACTTAACTGTTCTTCCCCATTCTTCCTTGAAATATATACTACCATGAATCTCATTCATTCCCAAACTGTATTTACAAGGATAAGGACTTAGCAACCGTGTACTCAATAATTAACTTGGGTTAAACACAATAATGTACTAAGAATGATTACATAAGGGGTAGGCTAAGGCTTTTTGGGTTGTAAAAACGATTGGTGTTAGCGGTGGACATGTCTTCATTAATAGTTCCGCTTTAACCAGAAAAATTACCGGAAACCGTGAAAAAGGTGAGTGCATGGAAAGGGTGTGGGATAGTTATATGATTGGTGTTGACATCATAACAATTACAGGTTTAAAACATGGGTTAATCCTAATGCCTCTTATCAAGCAAATCCTAATACTTACTATGCGGTCTCGGGATGCATCACTAAAACAAGTTCTAGAATTTAATATACTACCGGTACACTCTCATAATCCTAAAATAACCGATACCAATGTTCCAGAAAAGGCGACAAAACCACGCATACACATCCGTAACGACGGAATAGACACACATGATTGCTCACTCCTTAACTCGAACAAGCTAAAGGTATAATATCTAAGGGCGAACCTCACATTGTGGGGGTGGAATTTTGAGGGTTTTTGTGCTAGTCATATAAATTCCTATCCATGGGACGCTAATAATACTGGTTTTCTTTTGGTATGTGTCATAAAAAAAATTAAATTTTGGTAAAAATCACCCTTTTATGCTATGTTTTGATATATTACCCATCATTTTAAGGACAAAGCAAATGACAAATGAAAGAATAGTTTCTAAGGCTTATTTTCCCCCTACACTTAAGTTGAACATTGTCCCCAATGTTCTCTAGAAGTACCCGTTAAAACGAATAAAGGGAAAAGAAAACAAGGAAAAGAAACTAGTACTCCCCTGGTTTACTCAATAATGGAGAAGAAACATGCGATAACTGGTTAAATCGTCCTCCGAGAATCATCCAATAAAACTTCCTAAGAACTTCCAAGCTTCTTCTCATCAAATATAACCTGTAATCAAAGACAAAGACAACTATACCAAGCATAAAACATGCGTTTTACCAATATACAATATGAAGTTAGGGTTCGACTCGATAGATAGGATGAAAGAATTGTTAAACTCGTTAGGTTTTGCAGGTTTATAGCAGAAGAAGACATATATTAAATGTTGCGCATTTTTATTTCAAAATAATTAAAAACTTTAAGTTTTCTGGACCTGGGAGTTTGACGCCGTCGAGGTTGGTGTGACCCCGTCACAGGTGTCATGGTGACGGCGTCGGCATGTTTAATCGTGGGGGACGGGGGGGGGGGGGGGGGGGGGGGGCCCGGACTCCACTGTCTGTGAAAATGAAATTTTGGTTTTTATGATAAAGTTTCCTGCAACTTGATTCCATAAGGTTATTACTTGTATTAATTGGGACTGCATATAAAATGTGATTAACTTCAAATCATATGAATTAAATCTGTCTGCGGAATTAATCTAAACAATTTATTAAATATGTTTGAATTTGGCTCAAAAGCCGGATAAATTCCCCTACACTTATTGTTTGCAAAATACCTTTGATAGAAATTAAGACGAGGTTAAAGACAAACAAAGCATGATTACAAGATAGTTTAAACATAATAAAATAAATTATAAAGAATAAAACACACTTAACACTCCTAATATGCAGGAAAAGTAAATTGGGTTGCCTCCCAAGAAGCGCTTTTCTTTATTAACGAGTCTTGTAGCTAGACTCGAAGTCACACACCCTTACGTGACTTCATGAATGCTCACATGCCCCCAAATGAGCCATTATTTCATACGCTCATCTACTTGGTATTCAGGACCTAAGTCTAACTAATTTTTGTACATAAACTTATTCTTCTCATAGGAGTGCCTAAGTCCATTCATCAAATTATTTTAGCTAAGTTCTAATAATGGTGGGACCTTACTCCAATTGAAGTTCTTGAGCCTAGGTATTGTTCGTGGCATCCTATATGTGTATGTGTCGAAGATCTTAATGAATGAGACCAAACCTTTAATGATGTCATATCTAAGCTTAGTGGTTTTTCTAAAGGGTCTGCCTATTAAGACTTTGGCCATATTGCTCATAATGAATTCTCCTATGTCTTCTAATATGAAAAAATCTATGACATAAGTGAAACTTCTGACAAACACGTAGACATCCCTAACAATGGCAACTAGGTTCTTTCCTGTCTCTTCTAGTCTTTTTACCATTATTGTGTTATAGGCTTTATGTGAGATAATATTCATTGGTAGAAAAGGGTCGAGATAGGCAGTAAACTTCCTAAAGCCTATCATACATTCAAATGCAAGATCATCCCTATCAGAACTACTGATAATTCTTTCTCGGTGTAGTGTTCCAGCGTTTTCATACTCATTAATAATAGGAACTTCCTATTATATTCTTTTTTATTTTGAGTCATTGACAGAGTGAGGGAAGGGAGAGACAAGGGGTGTCTCTCTCGATCCATTATCAGACTCAGGGTCATTAATACTTGTCTCATTGGGTTGGTCAATGAAGTGATTGAGGAATCTCTTAATACTCTCTAGGCGAGAGTCAACAAAGGCTGAATTTTTTTGTAGATCTTGGAGCTCTTGGTTAAATCGTGCGCGTAGCGCAGCTGGTAGGATAGGACGAGTAGGTGGTGGATTCGCGTTCTCCATGATGGAGAATGGGATAGTCGTTGGAAATTATGGACAAACACACAAAGAAAAGATAGACTACAAGAAAGCTATTATGCGGAAATTAAATTCTCACTTGAAAGGATTCAAGCGAGTAGAACTAAGCTAAACTATGATCAGAACCAAACTATTCCGCAGGCGTCAGCCCCAAAAACTCGATGTGCGATCGTGTAGGACTTCTACACGAGAAGTTTTACAACTCCTTAGGCAGTGCACCTAATCGTTATAGTGTAGTATAGGCAAGACTCGGGGTTGTTTATCGTTTACTCGAGGAATAGGTTGGGAAGCCTTGATCACGGTCTAACATAATTCTAAGGGTTGAGGAAAGATTATTTTTGGTATTTTTGTATTTTATGGAAAGCAAGTAAATCATATAATTGGAGAGAGGTTTGGTTTTAGCTATTTAAACTATTTAAACAAGCTAAAATTGTTTGGACTTTTTGGACTAAATAAGCAACAATAAGATTAAATAAGCTAAATCAGACCTAAATCTAATACTAATAAGCACTAAGGACAGGAAATAAGCAAATCAAAATAAGCTGAAAATTAACAAAAAAAACATTAAAAAGTTTACTCAGACAGAGGCTTAAAGTTGTTTTATTAAAGTTAAAATTAAGGCCAATTAAGCTAAGAGAAAAAGCTAGAAAACTTAAAACAGATTTAGAATAACATTTGAAGAATACAAATAAGCTAGAATTAAGAAAATTAATTAAGAGATTAATCTAGAAAAAGGACATAAAAATGACAGGCTACCCTAATATTTTTGGCTTTTTTGGATTATGAATGACTACTTACAACTAAATTCTAAGACTCAAAAAGCAATGTTAAAGATGTTAGGACATACAAGACACAAGGTCAAAGTACTGCTAAGTAGAAAGTCAAAGTACTGCCTGTTAAAGATCGAAGTACTGCCGTGGATAAAGGAATCTTAAAGGATTATCATTTAAACGGTTATGTTAGTAATTATCTTGTAACAGTTATTTTAATGATTAGTATTATATCAGTGTTTCATTGCTACTAACTTGGATTTATTCAAGGAGGTAACATCCTTTACAGGTTAAAGGCTTATTATACTAAGGTATAACGATCCTACAACATCAAAGTCAGAACTCCTTTTAATAATGGATATTCTTTCTTTACCAGCATGAAAATATCTCTTCCTCTCTTTGTAGACACATGATGAACCCTACATGTATCATATAATCTCTATTTCAATGGATCATGCATATATCTCTGAAGTTTCCATAGTGTATCATCAGTATTAGGTTCAAACAACCTCTTCAATTCAACCTATAATGCTCTTTATCATCAGTAGGTTCTGTTGAACTGAATCTTTCTTTAACGAAATTCCATAGTATCACCAAATCATCCCTGTCAAAGATTTTCAACATATCCTCAAAGAATTGATATGCTTCTGTATGATTACCAACCTTGATGATCTTCCAATATTTTATGGATTCTTCAGTGTAAACCTCCCAGTCAATGATTGGATATTTGACCTGTAAGGCTTCAACATAAACTTGTTTCACTTTAACTACCATCATCATCTGTTGTAAATCCTCTTTTGACAATTCTTTTTCCTCTTCTTTTGGTTGTTCTTGAACTGATCCTGAAGCTTCATTTGTCTTTTGCCTCTTAGAACCTTCATGATCAAGTTCTGCTTCTGCAGCTCTTTTAGAACTTCCAGCTGCTAACTCTGATGCTCTTCCTCTATCTTCAGTCTCCATGGGTACAAAAAGTGTTGACATTCTTCATTGTAGTTTTTGATAATTCCTTGAGCTCATCAAAATAATATCTTTTCAACTGCTGCAGTGTATGACTTCCCATGTGTTTGATGTAATTAATCATATAATTCCTCTGTTGAGCTTGTGTCATGGGCTTGTTCCATTTGCTTCAGCTTTCTGTGTAGCAAAATATTTCTTTCTCTGATTAATAAGATCTACAAGCATCTTTGCTTGATCAACTTCACTGTACTTGTTCCATTCCTCTGCTTGTAGTCTCCTAGATAGCTCTTCATCAGCTTCAACTCTTGCTCTAATGTTTTCCCATTCGTCCTCAGTAAAAGATTGAGCTGCTTCATAAACTCTAGCCATCCTTTGTCTTTCTTCTTCATCCAGTTCCTCTTGTAGTCTTACTGCTGCTTCATGACCAGGCCTCTCTTGTTCTTGCTGTAATTTAGTTCTCTTAGTCTGTTCATCCTCGGATTCCTCCATTTTACCTTTACCTTTATCTTTGACTACAACTGGTAGAGGAATACTGATGTTAACCTCTTGAACCATACCAACAGTACTAACTGTCATTGATGCACCAGCAGTACTAACTGATTCTTCAGCAGTACTAATTCTACCACTACCAGTACTAACTGCCCTTCTTCTTCTAGTATAAGTGTGAACATTTGTTTTAGCTGCATCTGCAAGAACTTTAGCTACACTAAGAACTCCCAACGAATCTTCAGGTTGATCTTCTCCCTGTGCAGGAGTAACTAAAGTAACTCATGCATCTTGATCAATTTCTTCCATCATCTTCCCCTGTTTGGAAGAATCCTCTGAATCCTCTAAAACAACAATTTTGGCTCTCCTTCTGGAATGGCTTATCTTGACAATCTTCTTTAACTTTTTCACCTTCATGATAAGCTTGGTAT
>BQNB010060831.1:0-36760 GCA_026074375.1 Tanacetum coccineum
GGATACTGATAGATTTTCTAGAGAAGTTTTATATGGTGTATGTGAGTTTCTGTATGGCATATTATGTATTTGTATTTACAATCTGTTTCTTAAGTTTCATTTATAATATTGCACATGCCAAAATCAATTATACATGGGCGTACACAATAGGATTAGCCGAACTATATTGCCTAAGATACATTCGTTTGCAAACAAGCCCGAATCCACTTCTGCCAGCTAAAATCGACGCCTGCTAACCGTCCCGCAGCGGAGCGCGGGCCTATCAACTTGTTAAATAAAATAAAAGAGGGCCCACCAAATACAAACCCACCTAAGGTGAGTTACTCACCGAATGCACCACAAAAACACCCCAAACTCACCTAGCAAAACTGACATTGCAAAAATCACTTTATGATCGGGGTAACAACTCACGCGAGAGTTTTAACTCACCGCGGTGAGTTGCCTCTTATACCGTCCAGCCTTATTGTCTTTACTAAATAACCGGTGTCATGTTAACAATAATAATACACCCAATATGAAAATTAATCATTTTATTGTATTTAGAATTAATCATCGTGCACCTTCAAGTTTATAAAATGCTTAAAAATTACACGCGCATTAAATTATGAAAAGTTCCAAATTTTAAACTTCCTCATTTCACATAGAAATTAAACATCAATTCACTATAATTAAAACAAAATATAAACCTTTTCATTTGTTTTAAACCTTTTTTTGAAATCATAGTGAATTCCCTAATTATCCATTAAATATATCCCAACGGTCTAAACTCCACGCCTTCAACAATAATTCCACTAAAACTTCCACCCTTGGATTTCGATAATGTTAACCTTAGTGACTTGTGATCTTGTAACTCATGTAGTGGTTTGCACAACATGACCTCCATCCAACCATCCCCTCTTTCTTCCATCATACTATCTACCAGACGCTCGATGTTATGTTTTGGTATATTTGACAAGTCATGGGATCTGTAATCGTTCTTTGGCTTTATCGTTGGAATGTTGATTGAAGACAAATTCAAATGTGCAAAAAATGTATCTCCAAGAACATCATCCAAGTTGTACCATGCTTTAAAGCAACAAGTATCATCAGGCTGAATGTGGTCGTCTTCAAATTTGAACACGAGATAACATGCATAGATACACTGAGGCGAAAACATGTGTGATTGAAGTCTACACTCGAAAGTATACCAAACCGCTTCTTGTAGTTTTTTCACCTCACCAAACCTGTTAATGTATTAATTTGATTAGTCAGAACTGTTAGTAGAAACATCTGTAGAAAATTATTGGTATACAATAGCTTCATAGAGCATGTAGTTCAGGGATTGGGAACCTGGATTCAGGTAGAGACAGCCTATCTAAACGTTTGTAGTTATAATCGTCATGTAAGATGCTTGTTGCTGGTAGCGTAGAATGTATCCCACCAATTGATTTACATAGTGAAAACCACTGTTAACCAAATAATAGGAAAATGGTTAGATGATAATTTCTAAAATTTATCAGAGAACTTGAAAGGTAGATGTCTGTCATGAGAACTTGCCGAAAAAATTATTATTCGCAGCTATTATATTTCAACACAGCAAAAAGAAGACAACGGAATTACCAATTGGCCATTATCACCAAGAAAACCCTCACAAAGACGAAGGTAGAGATCCTTTTTGTTGGTGTAGTGTAACGTCTTGTCTGAACTTTGAATTAAGCGTTGATAGTCATTTGGCAACTTGTTCTCCCAATATTCATCGTCGTCGTCATCATCATCATCCACTTCATTTTTTTCATGTTGCATCTGTATGTAAGTAAAAATGCAAAATAAATTACAGTTATGATTCACAAATTGGAAATTTCACCATCTTTTCAATCATTTAAGACTTTAAAAACTTGCCATCTCTATGGGATGAAATTCAATTCCTTGAATCAAAAGCTCAGATTCCATAGGATCTTCACAATATGAAAGTTCCTCTATTACAATGTCGAAATCAGCTTGTGGCTTATCATTAAAAAAATGCCACATTTTGATCTTATACCAGTTATTCGCTATGAGCTCTGAAGCATGTGTAGAACACACACTCAACTCTTCCATTTTCCATTTTATCGTTATCAACTTTAAGCGTTCAAGATCCTTATTGGGTTGCTCACGGTATTTGAACACTAAGCTAGCTGCATACATGGTATCAAGGGATAACATGCTGGCTCTTATTTGACATCTGATGTCATGGCTTTCCTTATAATGATACTCCGCTACCCTCGAAAACCTGAAATTAAATTAGTGTTATCAACCTTTAAACTCTCTTTGCACACACAAATAGATGACCCTTTAGATGTAAAAAATTGATTTTCGATATCATATCATATCGGCATCTCCCATTATGTTGTCAAGTTTAACACTACTTTTGTGGCTCAAATAAAAAATAAAAACCTTAAATAAAAATGTGACACCCATCTAGGATAAGTTGGACGATCCATCGGAAGAAATCTTGTTGCTGATATCAATAAACATTTAGTTCCATTATCTTTTATCCAAAAGACCTGCACATATAAAATCACATTAACACTAACAATATCAAAAAATACAAAATGGTGGCAACTATTTATAGATAGACAAACTAACAGTCTTGTGACTATGCCAAATACAAAGGTAGCAAATTGCTGTTCTAAAAAAAATTTAATAAAAAATTCTAATGCTATTTGATGACGTATAGGGCGGACGCCCTATAAATCAATTTCTATACATAAGGGCGGAAGACTCCCCAAAACTCAAGATACACACACAAGTGGCGGAAACCGCCACAAGCGTATTCTTCTTTTACGCCCGGATCGGCTATGGAGCACAGATTCGCCGTCCGGGATCAAGCTTACGGAGCACTCTTCGACTAAATTCCAACGTTGAGTGGATTCCAAGTCACGAATCATGTGAGCCACCCGAAAAGGCAATGAAAGATCCGTGGGAGAAGAGTACAGACCAAGCTTTTCCCTGAATGGGCAGAAAGTTGGTTACCCGTAAAGGCGCAGATCCCAAGGACGCCGGAAGTCAAATAGTACGGCCTGGATGGCTCGGATAACGAGGCATGATTTGATAGTTACAACACAAGCAGGCTATTGCTATTATCCATCGGATAATAACGTGCACCGCTGCCCGTGATCCGGGGGTAACGACAAAGAAGGATACCCTATAAATACCAAGCCACTTTGGTATTTCAGGCTAAGTTTTCTAACACACGCATACTCATACTCCTCGATCTCTAAATCCTTACCTAAATCATTACTGAGTCTTACGCCTGAGGTTGATCGTGGGAGACCCCTCCCATGGTGAGACTAACGGTGCTTCATTCTTAGCAGATCTACCTCGTGAAGCCTTTGATCATCGATTCGTCGCAAAATAAGAGTGGATTCGAGCCAATCATCTCCCTTCAAGTGATACCGCTAAATTTTGTATCATCAACTAGCGCCATCCGTGGGACCGTAACACAACTACGTCCTACGAACATGACATGGACAGATCAGTCCGAAACACTGTTCATAAAGAGGGAACAACCCAGCATGACTTTCCACCTAGCTTCGCTCTGCCTGAAGTAGTACGTGGGTTTTGCCAAAAGCATTACAAACAACTACTCCCATTCATGGCGGAAAGAACCCGCAATGAGAAACTGAAGGACGTGAGAAGCCAGCTGAGCTATAATGAGAGCACTGAGCGAGAAACCAAAAATACGTTACAATTCCGTGATCCACAGAGATCTAAAAGGAAAAAGAAAAAGAGAGATGAGAAAAGGAAGGAGGTTCCTAAACCTACATTTCCGTCCCGGTCTTGGAGTGTGTTCTCCATGCTAAGATACAAGTCTAGGGGAAAGAGGGAAAGACGGATGAGGTCTCCCTCACAAGCTTCGTTTAGCTCCGGGAGTGTTTTCTCCCGCCTAACAGTCATATTCTAATACTAATCCTAAATTGACTCAAATACAATCAAACAAAACTAATATTTATCCAAATCCAAATTTACCAAACAACCGAGTTTAAGTTATTTTTCAACCAAAGGGATTAAGAAACTGAACCAAAAGCATTATATATTAGCATAGAACTAGAAGTATAGATGTAAGTTATAACAGAATTAACCTTGTTGCCTCCATCAATAAGAATTCCATTTTGAAGAAGAAAGTAAAGTTTCTTTTTGGTAGTCTTGCTTGCAAAAGAAAATTCGGGCATCATCATTATTAATTTCCAATCTCGTGGTAGCTTCGACTCCCAATACGATTCAGGTTTTTCTCGTACCACAACACTCTTTAATTTTTTTTTCTTCTCAAGCTCATATTCTACCTATGGAAAGTACAACATTCAATATAAATATGACATTTGATGACATGTTATAAATAAAAAGTCAAAACAATGAAATTATCATTGTTGGTAATTGATGGAAAAGTTAAACTCTTTTGAAATGGAACCAAAGGATAAGAGCATCCACCATGTCTTATTAACAGGTTTGTAAAACACGAAAAGGTCCAAGTAATTGTGAACAACATCTCTTTTTATGTTCATATTATATTTGATTATGATAACGTTAAGAATACCTAAATAAGGATTAAAAATTCGTTCAGTATTTTGCAAGAATTTAATCTGTAATCTGTTACTGGGTTAAGAAATTACGCATGGAACTTACTTGGTTCTTCAATATTTCCTCAAGCTCCTTCTTGACAATATACATCGAAGGTCGTTGTTCTCGATCATCGTGCAAGCATCGATATGCGATTGCTGAAAAATTAGCCATGGAGTATTCGCTCATTTGTTCCCTTAGACCAGGATCAACAATGTCATCTAATTTATTTAGCTTGTAGTAATCTTTGGCCAATTTATCTGATAACACGAAGCCATCATCCTCTTGAACATTGCACAACCTCCCACAAAGAGCTTCAAATAGTACCATGCCGAATGAATATACATCAGATTTTTTCGTCACGACCCCACTTGTTTTATACTCTGGTTCGCAATAACCGGGCGTCCCACACGCGTGGGAAATAACAGCACTTCTATCTAAACCTGCTAAGCTTAACTTAGACAAACCAAGATCAGAAATTTTGGCAACCCACTTCTTACTTATCAATATATTCGCACTTTTAATATCACGATGGATTATGGATTGATGCTCTCCAACATGATTATGGAGATGATCCAGCCCACGAGCTGCACCAGCACATATCTTGAGTCTTTCCACCCAGGTAAGAGCAGGAGTAGTAGTACGCTTAATATACTTATCGAAACTACCAAGTTCAGCATACTCGTAAACAATAATCTTCTCCTTTCCCTCGTCGCAATAACCGACAAGAGAGATGAGATTTGGGTGGTGTTGACCAGAGAGTAAATCAATCTCTGTCAGAAACTCTTTTAACCCTTGTCCTAAATGCTCATTTAACCTTTTTACAGCAACAGTGGTAAGTTTTCCATGGATAGTGAGTTCTCCTTTGTACACAAGACCATATCCACCATGGCCTATACAATCTTTAAAGTTATTTGTTGCATCTTTTATCTCTTCAAACGGTAGTTTAAGTTTGTCTTGTGACATTTAAAAAAAAAAAAATTGTCTTGAAATATGATATCAGATTAAGGAAAAAACAAGGGACTTATCTAACAAAGATGAATGATCACTGCTATTCCTTAAATCACCTTGAACTTGGACAGATGTTGTTGGAGGAGAAGTCAACGCCTATAGATACTACACTATAACAGAGGATAAATGGATGGTTTTTATTTTTCGAGAAATGAGGCATCCTTTTTTAATTTCTGCTTCAAAAAACCTTTTAAAAGTCAATGGTCAATTGTTGGGCTTATTCTTGAGCCTGCTAAACATATCTTTCAACTTCCTACTTTCCATTTACAAATAAATATGGCTTAAAACAAGCCCAGCTCGCAAGTCAGGGTGTTGATCGGTTCGGTTATCGCGTTGTTCGGTTAGTTTGGATAAAAAATTTTTTGGTTAATTCGACAACCTAATCGAACCGAACTGAATCGAAAACCGAATTTTCGGGTTGACCCGAATTACACAATTTATTTTTTAGAAAAGAGTTAACTGCATAAATCGTCTCTGTGGTTTGTCGGGTTTAACGGAAATCGTTCCTGGCAAACTATTTTAACGGATCCTCTCCCGTGGTTTTGACCCGTATCGGGTTTGGTCCATTGACGGATAATTCTGTTAGTTTGACCGTTAAATGCATGGTTAAAGAACGAAATGACATAAATGCCCTCATCTTCAACTGTCTTCTTCTTCATTTATATACCCTACCCTTCCAAACACCACCACTAATCACCACTACCATTGTTTCCGGCCACCTCATATCCAAATTTTAGCATCATCAATACCATAATTAGAAACCCTTTACATTCATCCACTCAAATCAAGCTTTAAAATAAACTACCTATCAGTTAAACAAAAAAAACACCACTAATCTGAGTTCACAAACATATACACATATTTAAACATAGAAAAAATTCCTCAATTTAAAAATATTCACCTAAAAAATCAAACATTGATCCTAGAAAATCAAAATCACTGGTTAACCAACCAACTTACAAACATAATCAAATTCAATCAATATGTCAATACTTCAACACCCAATTGACATAACCCCTAATTTGATTTCAAAAACCCAATTTATAAAAACCCTAATTAAATCATGAACCAGCAAAATGAACCGTCACCACCAACGAACCCACCAACACCCACAAACCACGGCCGTCGCTGTTAAACCTACCCCACATTTTTTCGAAAAGAATACAAATCTGGACTTTATAAATGGCTTAAATCGGCCGTGTGTTTATGAGAGTGTGTAAAGCAGTGGTGCATATGAACGTGTGGTTTGTTTCTGGGTTGAAGAAAACTTATGAGCCATGTTCATGTATGTGTATATATCATGTTCGTGAGTGTGTGTGCTGGTTTAGAAAACATGGTATTTTGTATGTGTGATAATAAGAATAATAATAAGTAGAAAAATTAATAACTATTATTCAAAAGTCATTACTACCCTCACAAAAATTGTAGAAAGTCAAAAGTACCCTTTCTTTAACGGTCAAACTAACAGAAATAACCGTCAAGGGACCAAACCCGATACGGGTCAGAACCACGGGGAGAGGATCCGTTAAAATAGTTTGTCAGGGACGATTTTCGTTAAACCCGACAAACCACATGGACGATTTATGCAATTAACTCTTTAAAAAATAATAATTACATACAGATATTTAGCAAAAAAAAATATTTCAAGGATAGTGTTTTTCTATATTATGATTGAATTTTAATAGTCTTTTTTATATATCTAAAAAATATATATATTTATATAAATTCGGTTTTTCGGTTCGGTTTTCGGATCGGTCTTTGGTTCAGATTGTCAAACGCATGTCCAACCCAAAAACCGAATTTGTAGTTCGGTTCAATTATTTTTGGTTCGGTTGGGTTTCGGTTTTAGGTTTATTTGATTATTTCAATTTTTCTGCTCACCCCTACACCTCAGTTCCAACCTATAGTATCAATGTAGCCTTTTATCAAGGTGAGTGATTGACCCCTTATCTCAGACTAATGGTAATGGTGAATGGTATTTTTAACGGTTATTTCTGTCAAATCAGCGTGAATTTAGCTTTCACTCTTCAAGACTACACACCGACCAGATGCTAGTAATGGTGACCATTATGGTGATCGTTAACAAATTTTTTATTTTTTATTTAAATTAAAATTTCATTCATTGTTAATACAAATAATGTCTAAAAACGTTATTTATATTTTTCGACCTCTCAACGTTTTGATAATAACAAAATGTAAAAACGTTTACGATAAAATTAAACGTTTACAAATTATTAATCGTAAAATTCCAATTCTAAAATTAGTAATCACTTAAGGTATGAACAAACAAATCATTAAGCATGATTAGTGATCAAGAAAATATTTTTCTCTTATTCATTACATTTTTACAAAAGATTTTCACAAAATTAATTATACAAAATATTTTCTAATTAAAAGAGAAGTTTTATTAAAAACTTAAAATTTGAAATTCAAATTTTCCCCCCAAAACGAAAGCTTCTATACCAGACACAACCTTCCCCACAAAAAGATAAAAAAAGGGAGCGGAGTCTATCTGGCGGCCCCTTATATATTTGGGACCGTCGGGACCGCCGCCAGTTACCGTTGGATTTTCCTGCCTATAAATACTGCTCCATCCCTTGCTGAAAATCAGACCTCTTTGCATGAATTTTCTCACACTTCTTTCTCTCTCTAAAAATCTTCTTTCTCTCACTAAATATCTTGATCACTAACATCTCTAGATCTTGTTTCAAGTGATCCAATCTCATCTTCTTCATCTCATATTTCCTCTCTATCAAGTGGAAGGGAAGAACACTCGTATTCGCCAAGAAACGAAGTGTTGATTAGTGATCTCTCCTATCTTCTTCTAAGTACCAAATCTCTATTGTATTTATCTTGTGTATTTGTGTGATTCGGATATTGTGTAGATCTTGTGAGTGTGTATATCTTGTGAAGTGGTAGATTGTTTCTAGCTAAGATTAGGACTCGACATTTAGCTTAGTGTCGGAAAATAACGTAAGCGACGTGTAAACGGTTTTCTCCGCCTAAAGGGAGCTTGTTGACATAGTGAAATCTCGAGTCGAATACTCGGGGAGTGGAGTAGGGCAAATAGGAGTTTCGTAGCCGAACCACTATAAAATCTTGGCGTCTTGGTTTGATTGTTCTTTTCCTTATCTCTTTACATATTATTGTCATTATTATTTAGGCTTAGTTTAGATAGTTATTGTTTATTCATATTGTTGGTTGATTAAACATACAACTCGAATCTAAACATTTTTTAAAGCAAACTTTTAAAACGATAACGAACCTGTAAACTATTCAACCCCCCCCCTTCTAGTTTTCACAATTGGTATCAGAGCCAAGGTCACTCAAAAGTTTTAAAATATACAGTATTTTAAAGCTTGGATCGATCTATGGATTCCGACAAATATCTAGAAGGGCAATCCATGCAAAGACTATCACTTTTGGAAAGTGACAGTTTTATTTATTGGAAAAATAGATTCGAGACATATGTTAAATCAAAAGATCTAGATCTTTGGCATGTTATTACTAACGGTGATTTTCAACCCATTATTCAAAATCCGGAAACCAAACTTGATGAGGTTGTCCCTTTTGAAAAACAAACCGATGATCTTAAAAGAAGGCTTGCGAAAAATAATGAAGCCAAAATGGTTATTTACAATGCTTTGCCAAGAAAAGAATATGAAAGAATTTTTATGTGTAATACGACAAAGGATACCTGGAAAACATTGTTAATCACCCATCAAGGTAATAACCAAGTCAAAGATAATAAGATCGACCTTTTGGTCCAACAATATGAACAATTCGTCATTTTCGAAGACGAATCTATAGATAGTGCTTTTGCTAGATTTAATATTATTATTACTAGTCTTAAAGCTCTTGATGAAGGTTATTCTAGTAAGAACTACGTAAGGAAGTTTCTTAGGGATCTACATCCTAAATGGAGAGCAAATGTCACTGCGATTGAGGAATCGAAAGACTTGACATCACTATCTCTTGATGAACTCATTAGAAACCTCAAAGTCCATGAGATGATCATCAAGAAAGATTCTGAAATAGTCAAAGCTAAAGGAGATTGGATATCTCTAGCTTTAAAGGCTAAAAATGAATCTAGTGATGAAGAGTGTTCGACTTCTAGAAGTGAAGATGAAGAGTACGCCGTTGCGGTAAGAGACTTTAAGAAGTTCTTCAAAAGAAGAGGAAGATTTGTTAGACAACCAAGGAGCGATAAAAAGACCTTTCAAAGAAGCCGAAACGACAAAAACGGCAAAAGTGAAAGGAAGTGCTTTAGATGCAGAGATCCAAATCATCTTATTGGAGAATGTCCAAAGCCATCGAGAGACAAGAACCAAAGAGCATTTGTTGAGGTTCTTGGAGCGATAGCGGTGAAGAAGATGATAAAAAGATCTAAGAGGACACATGTCTAGTAGCTCAAGTACCAAATGAGGTATGTTCCGAATCCTCTTACTTTAGTGATGAAAACTCATCAATAGATGATTTAGCTTTAGATAATGAATATGATAAACTATTGATTCGATTTCTTTAGTATATATAATATATATAATAATATATATATAACTAAATATCTTAAGATATGGTAATGAATTGAAGATTGTTCTTCAATCTTTCTTGCTTTACGAGCCAGAACAAAATAATGGCTTTGGTGTCAGAGTGTTGATCAGATAGAAAAATTGGATCTGGAGGAGATGGACTTAAAATGGCAAATGGCTATGCTTTCTGTTAGAGTACACAAGTTTGAGCAGAAAGCTGGAAGAAAGATTGAAAATTATTTTGATAAGAAGGAATCTGCAAGGTTCAACAAGAAGAAAGTCAGATGTTACAAGTGTCTTCAAAGAGGCCACTTTGCCAGAGAATGCAGGGCAAAGGGAGGAAATGACAAGCAGAGATATTCGTCATTCAAGATTCAGGAGGTTGGAAAGAAGGAAGAAGATTCCAAAGCATTGATCACTGTTGATACATTGGTTGATTGGACAGATCATGATGGTCAGAGAGTGATGGAGTTATTTCTTCTAAGGAGTTTGGTATAATTGCTGGATGTGATACTGAGGATGCAGTTGAATAAGGTGCTGCCAGATTATACAACTTGATCTACAGGAGCTGTAACAAAGGAAAGTCAGTACTGCAGGTGGATGAGGAGAATTTGCTCTCATGGAGTGTCACTTTGAGGTACATAACTGCCCCCCCCCCCCCCCCCCCCCCCATATTTGGTTGTGAAAATAAGTATAATGAACTTCAAAAGCAGTTTATGAGTTAATAACAAAATAAGTGATTTATTTTATAACAGTTCAACTTATAAGAACTCACTTAAAATTTGAAAAACAAAAGAGAGTCTGCAGAAAAATAGTTGACACTTGAAGATAAGATTAGGGTTGTTTGTCTATTATAATTCAAAATACAACTAATCTACTAAAACATTCTGAAAGAATAAATGCTATTGCTGAGACTGCTAAGAAAGACTTACAGACAAAACTTGATAATCACTTAGTTCAAACTAAAAAGTGGAGAACCTCTTCTAAAAACTTGTTTAGATTAGTTGATAGTTCCATGTCTGTTAGAACAAAAGTGGGTTTGGGATTTGCTAACTATATAGGGGAAAATGAGTTAGGATGGGATGACTCTGCATTTAGTGTATTTACCACTAACTCTGAAAAAAGGGAAGTAGACTCATTTCAATAGGTTTGCCAAAACTGATAGTATGAAAGAAAAAAAATTGTACCTCCACCTCTCTCTAGAGACTACATCTCTCTATCAGATCACACTGCCTTAGATGAATCACAAATGTCCTTATGGTACATAGTCTCAACTCTGGTGACTCTAATTCTGCGTTAATGACTTTGTCTCTTGTGATATAGGGTACAGTCTTAGAGGTCATACTCAAATGGACTTGCCTCTAGTGATTCAATGTCAAATCTTTCAGGAGCTAAGTTCAATGATTTCTACTCTTGTGCATCTACTTCTAGTATATCCACATCTGAGAGTAAAGCTGAGAT
This sequence comes from Tanacetum coccineum, assembly GCA_026074375.1. NCBI lineage: Eukaryota > Viridiplantae > Streptophyta > Magnoliopsida > Asterales > Asteraceae > Tanacetum > Tanacetum coccineum. Next base: position 11,577 of record BQNB010060831.1, read on the forward strand.
TGAGTCTAATGTTGGAACACCTATCCAAGAAACCATTAATGTTCAGGAATTACCTAGTTTCTCTTGTAATAGTTCTGATAAGAATGGAAAACACTTCTAGGACTTCTAGTAATATGAATGGTTATTTTAATTAAAAAGGCAGGTCATTTTAGGAAGAAGCTTCATTGTTTCTAAGTTATGTTTTGTTGTGGTAGTAGTACTCATCTGTATTAAGGTTTGTGATTGTTATGAGTAAACAAATGGAAATAAAGATTGTTGGTAATGGGGTGGGACCAGTTCATAGTAGGAATCATGTTAGTCATCAAAATTCAGTTTGTCCACAAAGTTGTACTTCTTAGGATGGCCAAGTAAACAATTCTCCTGGAGTAAAAACCAGTTCCTTACTGGTAAGCCAAAGGTGCCTGCACCAGTTCCTACTGGTAGGCAAAATAGGCCTTTTCCAGTTCCTACTGATAGAGGATATTCTCCATCATTAAATTCTAGTTGGTAGAAAAGTACTGCTAGACCTATGGCCCATTTAAATAGACCTACAATTTCTTATTTTTAGACTTATACACCATATGTTCCTCAAATGTATTATAATCATATGCAATATGGTGGGGATAGATGGGCAACTGCTGTTAAGCCCCTCCGTAGGTAATACTTGGAAAACACATGAAAAAGGTTTTTTACTGGGTACCCAAGAACAATAGTGGATTCACACAACTTATGGGAACAACTTTCGATTACAAGGCAGACCCAAGTGATAAAGGGCTTTGGTTCCCTTAGATACTAACTTTTCCCATGTTGTATTTATATGAAAATTCTTTATACTAATGCTGAAGATGAAGAGATCAAAGAATTTTTTGATCAATAATTATACTGTTAACAATAAATACAGTAGATTTTCAATATATTCCATTATTAAACCTATCAAAATTATTCCCTTTTTTTTTACACCCTCCCCCCTATGGTGAAGGTAGGATTACTGGCAAAGGGACAATCAGAACTCCCCACTGGTTTTTGAAAATATTCTACTAGTGAAGGAACTGCAAACAATTTCAAACTTGTTCTCCATCTCTCAGATTTGTGACAAGAAGAATAGAGTTCTCTTCACAGACACTGATTGTCTTGTGCTATCCAAGGACTTTAAGCTTCCAGATGACAGTATGGTCCTACTTAGGGTTCCAAGGAAACATAATCTTTACACCATTAACTTGAATAATCTCAGTCCCAAGGGAAATTTGGCTTGTTTGGTGGCAAAAGCCTCAGTTGATGAATCTGTGAAATGGCATAGGAGGATGGGTCATGTGAACTATAAAAACATGAACAGGTTGGTAAAGGGTGACTTAGTTAGAGGACTACCCCCTAAACTTTTCAAGAATGACCATACCTGTGTTGCTTGCTGCAAAGGCAAGCAACACAAAGCCTCCTATAAGGCTATCACTGCTGTGAGCTCCATTTCTGAGCCTTTGCAATTGCTTCATATGGACCTCTTTGGTCTACATACAATTAGAAGGCATTGACCACAAATATTACTGCCTTGTGATCATTGATGACTATAGCAAGTTTTGTTGGGTTTTCTTTTTAGAACATAAGGATGAGACCTATCATATCTTTAAGGACTTTATTAATCTTGTTGAAAACCAGTTAAACAAAAAAGTAAAAGCTATAAGATGTGATAATAGAACATAGTTAAAAAATGCTCATATTATTGAACTCTGTGGGTCTAAAGGGATAAAGAAGGATTATAGTAATGCCAGAACCCCACAACAAAATAGGGTTGCTGAGAGGAAAAATAGAACCCTCATAGAGGCAGCTAGAACTATGTTAGCTGACTCTAAGTTACCTACTATGTTTTGGACTGAAGCAGTAAGAACTGCTTGTTATGTCTTGAATAGAGTGTTGGTAACTAGTCCTCATAATAAGACACCATATGCCTTATTGACTGGGAACATTCCTTCTAGTCAAAAGGGGTGGTTTTTTTTTTTGTTTTCATTTTTTAAAAAACCTTTGGGTGTTTTGTGACATTCTAATCACAAGTGATCATTTAGGTAAGTTGTGGGAAGGCTGATGAAGGCTACATTGTTGTTTACTCTGCAAAGTTATAAAGCCTACGGGTGTACAATGTGCCTAATAAAAGGTAGAAGATTGACTAGAAGCTGAGTATCTTGAGGGAAAAAACTATTGTGCAAGGGTCTTGTCATGTATGTATTTTGACCTTGATTATTTGACTGATACTTTAGGCTATAAACGTGATCAAGCTAACCAATCTGCAGGAACACAAGAAGATTTGCCTAACTCTGCAGGTATACAAGATGCTGATTCAGACTCAAAATGTGATGAACAAGTCATCATTATCCCTTCTTATCCATCACACAGCATACAAGAAGCTGCGCCTAAAGATATTTCTAGTGATGAAGTTGATGATACTCCTCTTGATTCTGCTGAAGAAATTTTTCAAATGAGCTTGCAGGCTGACAAGTTTCAGGAACAAAGAGCCATCGATGTTGCAAAAGATACTAAGCGAATTTCAGTCGAATGCAAGTTCAAAATTCAGTTCCTATGGGTTAGCTACCAGTTCATATTGGTAGGCATCCAAATTCCTTTTGGTGGATAACAAACTAATTTCCTCTGGTGAGTGTTCCAGTTCCTACTGGTTGTCACAACTGAAACATTCTTTGCATAATTGAGCCTATAAAACGATTTCCCAGTCCATCAGAACATGGAAAAATGCTCCTCCTTGGTATGTTTCTTCTTCTTCTTATGATGATGAGTTTGGTGCTGATACCTAAAACAAACTTAGCAACACTGTAGAAGTTCTAGTCTGTGGTAACTAAGCGGAATATTATAATTCATCCTCAATCTATGATTTATTGGGGATCATAAGTAAGCTGTGCAGACGAGAAGCAAGGTCAATAAGACCTACTACTGTGATGAAATATGCTTTTCTCAGTTATATTCAACTACAGCAGAGAACCAATCAATACAGACTTTCATATTGTATGTTTGCTTGTTTTCTTTTCTTCAAGATGAACCAAGAAGTGACGTCTAAGCCCTTGAAGATCCAAGCTGGGTTGATGCTATGCAGGAAGAAATGCAACAGTTCAAGTTTCAAAATGTATGGGTTCTTGTTGATTTGCCTGAAGGTAAATATGCTATTGGGACTAAGTGGATACTAAAAAATAAGAGAGATGCCAGGGGGATTGTTGTAACGAAACAAGTAGACTTGGTAGCACATGACTAGACAGGAGAGGAAATTGATTTTTGTGATGTCTTTGCTTCCAGTTGTGAGAGAATAAAGGTAATAAGATTGTTTTTAGCATTTGGCCGCTTACTTGGGATTTATGGGTTTATCAGATGGATGGTAAGAGTGCGTTTCTTTATGGTAGATTTGATGAGGGAAGTTTATGTCATACCATAGGGATTTGTGGTCCTCAAAATCCTAAGATGGTCTACATGGTTGTCAAAATCTATATGGTATTCATCAAGCACCAAGAGCGTGGTATGCCAACCCTCTCTACCTTTTTTGTGAATAGGTTACAGAAGGGCACCATTGGCTTAGACTTCTCTTTCTTGAGAAGCAAAAAAGTGATATCATAATGGTTCTAGTTTTATGTGGATGACATAATCTTTGGGATCTACAAAGAAGGCCAGGTGTGATGTATTTGAGGCCTTGATGAAGGAGATTTGATTTGAGTTGTATGAGTGCGAACTTACTTTCTTCCTAGGATCTACAAGTTCAGCAATGGACCTGATGGATTTTTTATCAGCCAAAACAAGTATGTGAATGAGATTATGCAGAAGTTTGATTTGCGTGAATGTCAGGTACATGCCATAACCCTATGAAGCTTCAAAAGCTAAAATATAAAGTCCAAGATTGTACCTGGATAGTCCTGTTGAATGTACTTTTTGTACAGATCCATGATAGGTTCACTAATGTACTTGACTGCTTCAACGGCTGATTTAATGTTGCAGTCAGTGATTAGTTCAAGGAATCAAGTCAACTGCCTATCTACTTCCAATTTGGAAGCAGTGAAGAAGATTTTTCAAGTATCTTAAAGGCCAATCTAAAGTTGGGGTTATGGGTTACCCTTAGAGAGTCACTTTTGAGCTGAAGTTTATTGTTGAAGTGATCTATGCTGGGGCAAAACAAGGATAGGATATATTCTACAATGGTGGATGTCAGTTTATGGGTAGGAGGTTATTCTCTTGGCAATGCAAGAAGTAACCATTGTGGCTACCTCTTCATGAAGATGAGTATGTTTGCTGCTGCTAATCTGTTGTGGTCAGGTACTTTGGATACAAATAAGTTATTAGATTATGGGGATCATCTGTTTGACGTTCCAGACTTATCTTACGAGAGCTTTCTCTTATTTCAAATGCTTGAGGTAGGGCAGAAGTAAAGGAGGATGATCGGTCATGACCTCGTTTCTTAAGTGGCAATAATTCCTCAGGAGGAAAGAATTCTTGAGGATTAAACATTAGAGATAGCATTGAAGATGGAGGCACAATAGTTGGTGGTGGAATAGGTGATTCTTTAGCATAGTATGCATGCATGACCTTCATATAGGGGTCATCATGAAAAAGTGAAAGAGTTAGTGAAGCTATTGGAACTAAACAAAATGAGTTATTTGAAGAGCTAGAATAAGTTTTTCCTAGTGAAGCTGAGACATAGTCCCGGGAAGCCGAGATATAGTCCAGAAAGTTAGAGAAAAAAGCATCCTCAATATTGGAAGTAGGGTGGCTGGGAGAAGACATCGTTCTATTAACAACCCAGTGGTAAATAACATAAGTTATTTATATAATAGTATAATAGTTATGTACTTTACATACTATTCCGGAAGATGTAGTGGCACGGAGGACTTTCTTAGATGGAAAAAGAAAAGTAGTTATAGTTAAGGTTTCAACCTTGTTCTCTATAACCTTTGCTCTTGATACCAATCTATAACACCCCCATTTTTGACATATAGCAGCGGAAGCCAATCTGGGGTATTATTTCATAGTACAACAGTCATAATCATAGAAAATGACTCGTAAAGAGACGGGCAAGGACAGCTTTTGGCGTTTTTTGACTAAAGACATTCAATTTCGATCATTACTCCAGATTCCGTAATCCGACGTGAACTTGCACGGACTAGAGCTGCGCGCGTTTGCCTAGCTGGGGTGAAGGTGTAAAGGAAGAGGCGGCAAGTTACTTCTTTTTTGATTCCCAGATGCATTTGAAATAAACAAATAAGCATAAGCAGAGTAGCCAGCGATGATCACAGAGAGAAGGTGATTCACGGTGAAGTATAATGGGTGACAAACTCAGGGTCCTGGTAATAGACTTTCTTACAGGTCTCTATCGAGCTCGAGTAAAAGTGGGTGGAATTGCTTTCGAAGGTTCTTCTAGTTCGTCTAGAGTGCCAGATATTTGTTATATATCCATGTTATCTTACTTATACTAACTTAATTATTAGATATTCAAGATGGGCACTCTATCTTCTTAGCTATTTCACTCACTGCCACACTAAATAGAATCTAAACACTTTCAAAGTGTGGGTTTGGATTCGTATTAAGGGTAGGTTTCGGTGAGATGGGGTCTCCTTCTCTGTGTGCGTTTAATTTTTCTTTGAAAGGACAGGATCAGTATGTCCTCTGGGCCAAGGCCTTAGGCTTGAGCCCATTTCATTCCATCCAGCCTCTCCCGAGCTCTAGCTCTTTCATTCCTCTCCTTAACAGTCGAGCTCTTACTATTATCATAGAGGAGAGAGCCTAGAACTGCCCACTTGAATAGAGGTTACAGCCTACTGTAATAGGGGTATTACTTCATAGTACAACAGTCATAATCATAGAAAACGACTCATAAAGAAACGTTTTTGGAAAATTTAGTTATCATTCATTTATCAGAGTTTTACAAAAAGAGAGATGTCCCAACATCTAGAACATAAGTCTTGACTGATAACAGTTTAGCATCTTTAAGTCCGTGCCTACTCCGTGCATAAGATTGCTTAGTTACCTGAGTAAACATGCTAAAAAGTCAACAAAAGGATTGAGTGATAATTCATAGGTTTATGTTAAACGGTCTTGATACAAGTTCAATAGTGGCTTAGTTGTTATACACCATAGTGTAATCAATTGTCATTGAGTACAATTCATTATAGAAAAACAGTATTATTTCCCTAAGTCATGACACGAGCCTTGAGATAATCAATAATCATAAGGAGTCTGCCCACCCCAAGGGTGCCTTTGCCAAACACCCGCATAGTGTTTCAAATGAAGTGTGTTTGGTTACCAGAAAGTATAGGTACACCAACGGGGAAGCTCAGTCCCAAATAGATCTATTAAGCATTCGTGTTTACTCGAAAAGTAATTAAAGGTTATGATACGTGGGGTCTTAATGGCAATGTAAGGACTTAGGCACTAATATATCAGGATAGCTCAGTTGGAAAAACAACTCGCTATTCATGGTTTTATAGCATGTATCCCTCCTCGCGGGTTTATGAAAACATAGAGATTTAAAATGCGATGGCTATGAACTCCCTTAACATAGAAATTGATTGATGCAAAAGTATTCAAGTGAATGTACGTGTGTCACGCAACCTGGGGTAATATGTCAAGTCTTAGTGTGATGGTTTATGTTTCAAAACTTCATAAAGTTTAATGTATTACTTTGATTTATTAATTTATGAAAATATTGTATCACTGTTTGGGCTATCATAATCCAGAGGCCATGTAGCATTGTTTGAGGAGTCAGGGCACTTTAAATCGTAAACCCAACAAACTCGTCAAAACAAATACCCAAATGGAACCCTCATATGAAATTCCTTGTAAACGTGATACGTCTTAGATTTTAAGTTTCTTTAAAAGCTAGTCGATGATAAATTACGTTAAATATATAACGTAATTGTTTTATAATGCGTCGATCGATGATTAATAGCGATAAATGTATCGGGTTTTAATAAAATCGAGTCTTATAATATTAATATATATTTTTATAATTTATATAAAAATATTATATTTTATATTTTTAAGTTTGCAAAAATGGCAATAAATACCCTTGATTTATAAACTTTTTATAAATTTAGTCCTTTATATATAAAGTATATATAACTTAATCCTTTAACTTTAGAACTTGGCAAAATAGCCCCTTGTGGTTATAACTTTAGGAAAATGACATTTTTAGTCCCTCTAGTTATAAATTTTAGAAAGTTACGATATTTACCCCTATGCATGAAAACATTTCCAAATCAAGTCCAAAATTCATAATTTTGATATTTTTGAAAATCAAAAGAGTTTTGCAGGTCATGGCTTATTAAAATAAGCTAAAATAAGTAGAGTTTACGAGCTTATAGCTTATGGAAAGGGCTTGTGAACTAGAAAATCCAAAACGGGTTCGTTTGGTTTAGAAAAATCAACCCGATGGGTTTAAGCTTTTAAGACACGATTTAAAGTTTATAAAAGTGATAATAGAGTCTTATTTGAATCGTTATTCCATAACAGCTTACTGACTTTTTGCTTTATAGGATTTTATAAAAATGAGTCTTTTAGGGTTTTAGGCGTGGTTTGCTCGTTGTTTTAGGAAAAACCAAACCGAATGGGTTATGGTTCAAAGCTTCTAACAAGAGCTTATATATGATCTTAGGAAAGCTTATTAAAGATTTAAAATAGAATATTAGCTTATTGAACAATATTTTGAGCTTACTTGAGCTTATAAGGGTCGAATGGGCTTATTTGGGTTCGAACGCCTAAGAAATGAATCAAGGACCTTCTTTTCTTGTTTCTTGGCTTTAACTTGTTAAGTTATTCCTTTCTTCTTATCTAGGGCATGGTTAGATCACAACTTTGAGAGTGTTTTGAGTTTAAATGATGAGATATGAAGATATGTATGTATGTGTGTGTATTTATAGTGCTAGGGAAACTTAGAGGCCAAGATTACTTAGAGTAGGGATCACGGGCTATAGAGTAGTGACTAAGGGTTTCTAGAGGTGAGTATGAGGAGCTATGATAGTAGCTATGCATGGTGGAGAGTGGTGGAAGGTCACGGCTAACCAAGGAGGTGATAAATTTATATTACTCATTATCAAACACTAATCACACTTAAAGCATTTTTCATAATAAAAGATAAAGGCCGAAAGGGTTTTCATTATGAACAATAAATAATCTTTCTAAGTAATTAAACATTCTTAAATCATTTATAATTTCATTCGTGAATCATTAATCTACTCAAGTTTATCCATAATGTTTCTTGTTTCTTAACCAAACATGTCCTTTATATCTTGAATCAAATCATTATCTTTAGATCCGTGATAATCTATAAGATAATTCCCTTTTTGTAATATTATAGACTTTTTCTAAGAATACCCAATCCCGTGGAACGACCCGGTCTTACCTAAAAAGATTATACTACATACGTGGGTTATACTTTTACCCGTGTGTTTCCCTATAATAAAAATTGGTATTTTTAGTAATTATAAATTTAAAGCTTTTGAAACACATCAAAGTTTTTGGCGCCGCTACCGGGGATTGATTTTATTCCTCAATTAGTCATTATAATTTTACAAACTAAAAATTTTCAAACTCGCCGTACAGTTTTCTGGCAAACTGACCAAATTTTCTTCAGAAAGTGCGTCGCACAAAGTATTTGTGCTCTGGTTTTCCTGCAAATTCAAAAAGTACGCCGTACTTATACCAAGGACGCCGTACTTCCTGCCCCTTTTACAAAACAAAATCAGTTTTGAGAGAGAAACACCAAAAACACCAAACCCCAAAACCCCAATTATTGTAATTTGACCATTGTGGAAATAAGGAATTTATTCCTTATGTTCATACTCTTCAATTTCTTGTATTATAGCATATTATGTGTTAAAATGAAAAAATCAAAAGAAACTATTTTATGCATTACTTGTTTAGATTTTGAAATATCTATGTTTGTTTGCTAGTTGCTAGTTGTAGCTTATTGAATTTTGATTACATGCAAAATAAAAATAAAATAAAACTTTTAAAAGACTTTAAAAAATTATAAAAACCATATGATGATAAATAAGTTTAAAAACTTGATAATTACCATGTTCAATAGATGTTTAGGAAGTAGAAAAAATAATAAAAATAAAAATACTAATATTAAAAATTATAAAAGCTTTAGAACTAAGAAAGTACGGCGCACTTCTTTTAAAGTGCGTCGCACTTTCCTACTTGAAACCAAACAGAATGATTATTTCTTCGTTTTTGAACGAAAGTTGCTTGCATTAAAAAATTCTATCTGTTTACTGTAATTTGTAAGTGTAAAAAGCTATTGATATTAAAGAATTCTATATGTTTACCTTGGCTCTGGATACCAATCTGTCACACCCCCAAACCGGGTTTAGTCAGAATAAGTGTCTGAGGGCGTGACGCCATAATATACATCACACAAAATCAAGGGGATGACCTCTAATAGGGCATTTTGAAAAGACACTCATACTCATTACATTGATTTATAATATGAATAAGTCTTACATCATATCATAGTATATTTTAAAATGTTTGCGGAAGCATAAGTAAATTGTAGCGGAAGCATAAAAATGTTTGAAAACCACAATGAGTATGATAATAGATAAGTCTTTAAAAAGTGCAGTCAAATAGTAGGAAGACTCCACACAGAAATCTAGAATGAGTCCAAAGTCAAGCACCATAAAGCATGCTCAAAAATGTTAACATAAAGTTGGTGAATTCGCAGGTTTGGTTATCACATAAGTATGGAACACAATGTTTAAAACGCATGACTATTGTAACACATACAACAATCACAAAAAGCATTTATGTTGCACTAAGCTCACGGCACCGAGGCTACGACAGTTTGTATGCCAATCAATTTCAGACATATTAAGATAGTAATTGCCCAGGTAGATGTTCAACCCGAAACATCCGCATTGTGACATGGTATACGTTCGTTAGTTCGTCTCTCGAACTAGTAAGCGCTACTTACCTAAACAGGGAGGTCAATCCCAAATAGATCTATTTATATCACTCGCTCCTACACAAGGTAACTAACAGTTCATGATAGTGGGGCATGGTGGGTTATCGCTACTTAGGCAACACGTAAACAAGTAAAACTAATCCAAGTAAAATTGAGTCCAAGGTTTAAAAACAAGCAATGCTTTCACCCCAAAAGTAGTAATGTAAATCGGTAAAATGCGAGGCTACGAACTCACCTTAATTGGTGAAGTTAAGTAGTGGAAACTAGAAGAATGATCACACCGTATAGCATGGCGGTGCTCGGTCACGACCTATATAATAAAGGTTTCGATTTAGGAATAATATCATGAGAAAGCATGATAATGCATAAGGGTTTTTTTCAAAAGTATTTTGTATTATTGTTTTATAAGGAATGTAGCATTATAGATAGTGTTGTGGTCGCAACGATTTGACTCGATAAAAATATCTCGTAATACTAAGTATATATACTACATAAGAATAATAGATAAGAGAAAATATATTTCGGAAACGTACTCGATTTCCCTATATTAAATCATCAAGGTGTATTTGATATGAAAGTTTTTACGTTTTTAATTCACGTATTGACTAGTAGAGTTTTATATTTTTATAAAATATAATATTCATCTTTTAGTCGAGCTATAATAAAATAAGCTTTCTAAATATTTTCTAAGTTTATAGTTTTTATGAAAATTCGGCATGACCCGTTCGTTTGTGTACGTTTTCCAAAGTCATAGACTTTATAAAAAATCACTTTCCAAAATAAATACTATTTTCTATATACTATTTATTACAAGACTAGTTCATTGTTAATAATTAACACTTTTTAATTCCTAACAAATAGTATTGTCAATAGTACCTCCTGACCAACGTTTGCTGAATCAGAAAATTTAGAATTGTTTTCATACCCGCTCTTGAACTTGTTTTCAGCCCATAGAGAGCCTTAACCAACTTGCACACATAGTTTGATGTAATTCACTGTTTTTCAAACCTAAGGTGTTATTGAACAAGCACATTTTCAAGATGTGATGTCTGTCGTTGTAAGGGTCAATTTATTGATTACCAATTTTAAATTTATATTTTTAACTACTTTATCACTAAAACAACACTTAACGGGCAATGTTACACTGTCAGTGTGAGTTTCCGTGGTAAGTAGGGTGTCGAACACTAAGAGCGAGGTTGTTAACCTTATTTTCTATCAATATTTTCATTACTCTAATTCAGTTAATTATAATTACTTGTTAAACCTATGTTATATACGTTTCTAATGGCAATGAGGGGTTTTCATCCTGAGAGACTGGCACGGGTTTTATGGTGACAATAATCAATTCTAAACACAATAAACATGCAAGAAAACAATCAGAAGATAAAAGAGCGGTACAAGCCAAATGATAAAAAATAGTATTAGCCATATTAAATCTGATTAAATGCTGGTTTGTTTATTTAATGCAATGATTTCTTATCTTGAAGCGGCATATCATTCTTAAGACTTAGGCGGGACACCATCCTAAGACCTAGCCACGTTGAATCATGTCACAATTAACGTATCCGTATAAAGCATCCTTTTAGTTTAATTATAATCTATCTAGGGATTAAAGCAATGGTGATCTTATTAAACCCTAGCCTAAAAAAAAAAAAAAAAACATCTGGACATTATACCCACTTACTGTTTGAAACGGTAATTTGTTAGGTCTTGTTATTCTCTTGAAGCATCATAAACAACCATGGAAAGCTTGGAGAGAATAGTTAGAGGATGGCAAATATTCAAATTTCAAATTGTAACAAATGGGAAGGAAAGGGAATAATGTATATATTACAAGGCATCACCCTCTAATGATGATTAGAGAGGTATTTATAGGAGAAGGAAAGAGCCTTCTCTTCCTTTATTTTTCACTTCTAGTGCCTATTCTTTAGTAATTATGCTATTTCTTTCTTTTAGCATAGTATACCTTACTACAAGCTACTTTATTCTAAACAAAATAAAGTCTATTAACTAAATATAACTAAACTACATAATCAACACTTTTTATGAACCTAACAATCTCCCCCTAAGGGTTGATTATTCTGGGCGTTCTCTTCGAGGTCCAAGTGGTCTTCCATTCACATACATCTTTCATCTTCTCATTTGATTACGATACTTCAATCTCACTTCAATCCTTCTTGTAAACAATTTTAGATACTCAAACTTAGTCATTGATGAGGTTCTCTATTGTATATAGCCATACTTAACATCATTATTGTAACTCTTTAATCCTTCTAATACTCTGTTCAGCGTTGTATCACAAAAATTATGAATCTCTAAATGTCTCATCACCCTTTTCTCTTTCTTGCTATTCTTGTATATTATTCCATGCATGGGCTAATAGATGACGGAGAACATTTTGTGCTTTTCAACTCCTGGGAAAGATATTGCTGGTGCAGTGAGGTTAACTTTCTGTTGATAACTTTCAATTCAGAGTTGAAAATCATGCACTCTTTCCCATATCACTAAACTTCTGATGAATACTAATAAAGACCATAGCAACTCTGTTTCTGCATAGTCAGAAACCTTGCCATTCATAATCAGCAAATACATATCCTCAATATCATTCTTATTGAGATTCTTGTAATTAAGCTCGGTAATCGACACAATGCACTCATTAGCTCTTCTTGTAACTATCTATGTGATAAACTTGTATTCATGACCCAATTCTCAGTACGTCTTAATGACTTGAATGATCTTTGAATTTGAATAAACCTCTTCCTTTGGTTTTCCAGGCTCTTTTTGTTTCTTTATGTAGAAGATCTTTGCATGAGGATTCTTCCAATGTTCACCACATATCGAGCATAAGGATTAAATATTTCTTAACACACTTAATTCACGCCCATCTGAAGTTCATCTTCAATAAATCATCATCATTGAATAATAATTGCAGAAACTGTGAAGTGCAAATCAACATCTTTCTCGGCCCTGAACTTCCCTTATTTATATACAAAAAAAACAAAGGGAAAACCTAGGGGGGGGGGGGGGGGGCGGGGTGATTAATAGAGATAGTGAATGGAGCTTCAGGATCTCTTTGACAAGCTTTGAAACTAGGAGGTGTTGTTCTTTCATGGATGTAAGAGAGACAATGATTTCCTTTTATAACTTTCCCATAGCAATGTCCACATTTTTAAGAAATTCTTCATCTGATCAATATGATATTGATGCTCATCTCCTGAAGTACATCTTTGTCTCAACATCTCATCAGCCATTTTCTTTAACTTTGCTTCATCAATAGTTAGTGATACCTCTTCCATAATATCTTGTGACACTTGCTTCATTGGTATTTCATCATCATCTGAAGCATAAGAATCAGTCCAAAAATCATAATCATCTACTTGCTCTTGATTACCTGAAGTTGATGGACCTCGTTCCTCTTCATTGACTTGTCCAGACGATGACTCTCCAGACACATATGCTTCGTACTCAGATGTCTTCTGCCGCTTTGCACTATTCTCCCCCTCAGGATGAGCATCATCATAAGGATCGTCCTGATCTCTTGGGCGAACGGCAGAAGGTCTACATGTAGTTTGTGGTACCTGAAGATTCTCAAACTTCATCTGAAGTGCAAGCCATATTGCTATATCTTGTTGCTGCAACTGAGGATCGTTTTTCATGGAAAGATACAGTTGATATTGTTGTTCTGGAACAGAGAGTGTTTGTGATTGAGCTGGATGAACATGAAGGATGTGACCAGACATATAACTTCTTACTGACGCATCAACTTGAGAAGGGATCTGATTATCAATAGCTTTCTGAATTTGTGAGGAAATTTCAGCTTGTATATTCCCGCGCTCTTGTAAAATAGCTTTAGCAATCATCCGTTCCATCTCTTCTTTAGTCTTTTGTCTCTCCAGAATCAGTCCTTCCGCAACATACACTGGAACTTGATCTCGAACCTGCTCAGGAACTTGCTTTTTAACCTGCTCCTTAATATGCGTATCTACCATAGTGGGTAATGATTCGACCATTACTTCTTGGAGATGATCAGCAAGCGTATCGAATGACTTCCTTGACAAAAATCTCTCTTTGAGATGTCCAAACAAATATGTATAACGTCCCTGTAACTCCTGAAAGAAATTCTTGTATCGTTTGAACCGAGCAGGTTTGGCTTTGAATAATGATAGAAGCCAATTTGTTTTAGACAATTTGGTGTTGTGTGATCTTGATGATGATGTTGTTTGAGTATCGGTTACCGTCAATTCCTGGAGTTTTTTAGTATCCGAAGATACGAGATTAATATGAGTCCAGAGATCAATTGTGTAGTAGGGAATTGTGTATTCCTATAATCCTCTACAATCTTCCCTTTCTACCTTTGCTTTAATTCATACACTTCATCAGTTATTTCATCCTCCTCTTCATTAACATTGACAGGTATGACAACATTAGTAATTTCCACCTCTTCATCATTAGTGATCTCCACCTCTGGACTTTCCTTATCACTCCTGGGCTCTAACCTAGTGCCGGGAATCTTTGGTTCATCATTCCTAGGGTGTAAACTATCATCAATAACATTTTCTGATCGTTCCACCATCTTTTCAATCTCTTCTGACGCCAAGTGCTTGTTAACCAGTTCCACATTTTCTCTAGCTTCCTGCTCTTCTCGACTTTTGTGCTCAGCAAGACTTACTTGTAATGTATCTTGTAAAATCATCTCATCTGCTTTATCAACAGTTGGCACTAGAGCTGGTGGAGTTAGACGTGTAGATCTCCTTTTAGGAAGACAAAAACGAATCACAGTAGATCGTTTTAGAGCACTTGACTCTGCTGTATCCTTTTTAGGGGTAGGTGACCTAGGGGCGCTAGGTGTCCTATGTGTTCCTTGGGTAGACTTAGTCGGTTGTGACTGAGTCAGAGGAACATCTAACCCAAACACCTTCGCATACATCCTATAATGCTCTGTGTGCTTCATCTCTTCAGTGATCATCCAATCTAGAATTTGCAAGCCAACTTTATCTTTGTGTCTCCCTGAATTAAAGATATTTTTTATTATATCATCATCTTGCAGGTTATGATACATGTCACGAGCACGTCTTGAAATTTCATGGAAACTGGTCATGTAATGACTAATGATAATATTTATAAATCTTAGATAAGGAATCAAAGATGTTGGATGATAAAGAGAATAGTAAATTCCTTCATATAGTAACTCCGCATAATCCACGTGAATGTTATTTACAAAGCAATACATCATTTGCATTATCTACAATGGCGGTTGATCCCATCCAGTGACACGTGTTGTCAAGCACTTAGAAAATATGTTGCATAACGTTTGCCATGGTTGTAGAAGACTAGTTGTCTTAAAGCTTGACGATGTCTTCAGCTCTATTGTAAAGACCAATTATTGTTTATAGAATAGTTAGGGGGGGAAACCATGTCCAGAAATTGATGGTGGTTGGCACAATGAATTATGATTGTTGTCATTGCTTGAGGTAGACGAAAGGATTGTTCTGAAGTTCAACCAGTGTAAAGAAAGTTTCTTATCTTTCCAGCAATAAACTTGAGCCTATACTTATGAAACCGTCATCCTTCAAATATGCCAGAACTGTGCATATAAATCGCATCGTACGGAGGAAGAAGCTACAATACTGAATCGTAATGGATGATTCTTGATGATGTTCGTCAGAATTTTGCTTTCCGGTGGGCATTGCACATTTTCAAGATCGACTTTCTTGTTAGCATCCATAAGATCATATCTTTTGTTTTGAGACACATTTCATCAGGATGAACCTCGTGCCTGTGTTTGTTGTGCCATATGAAATTACTAAATTATAAAGATTGAGAGGTTAGATAACAAATAATTCATTTGACATTTTTGTCTTTTTCCACTCTGTCTGTTTTATATGTTCTGGCAATTCTTTTTGAACATATTTTTGATCATTTTCTTTCGCATGTGCTCGTTCTTGCTTTTTCTAGCACATGCCATACGCTTTATTGGAATTATTCTTTTTATTTATCATTTTTGTGTGTTCTGGCAATTCTTTTTCGAACACACTTTTGATTTGCTTTTTCGCGTATGAATTTAGCTCTCTTTCTGTTTTTAGAATATCCTCTCGACAAACGCCAAAGTACCTGGTATGTGCTTAATTACACATACCATTTTCCACTATAAACGGACTTAAATGACTAAAAACATACCAAAAATACATTGTATTTGTATGTTTGCATTTGTATTGTGCAGGAAACGGATATTCAAGAAAAGGAGCAAAAAGAAAGCCAAAAACAAACAAATCCAAGCACGGGAAGGAAAGGACCAAGTCAAGTCGAAGTCTAAAGTCATCCGCATGAAGATTTTACAACTTGAGGGGCTAAAACTGCCAAGCCTAAAGTTGTATTACAAAAGATTAAAAAGACAAGGGCCAAAACTGCCAACCGGGTAGATATTGCATTTAAGTTATACAACTTCAGGGGACCAAACTGCATACTTCCCCCAAAAAGTCTTCTTTCCCGCCCTAAAACCCAGTTACAACTGGTATGTCGCCCCATACTTTCTCCCCTGCAAAACCACTTCTCTCCCTAGCCAAAATCATTTCACCCACCCTACTACTTCCCCCCAGCTGTATAAAGTCCATGTTGGCAATCCCTCTCCATTCCCAAAGCATTTCGATGGTTGAGATTGTCTCCAAAGAAGCTCAAAAGAAATCAAAGGCTGGGATTTGCTTTAGACTCTCCTCACACAACAAGCACACTTGTTTTTATCTCTAACAAAGAAGCAAGCTGCAAGACCAAGACTTCGGCTATAAATAGAGCTTTTTGTAAGCCCTTGAACCAGAGAGTCTTAGTTTTTATCTAGTTTTTAATCTCAGTTTTTAGTTTTTAATCTTATAATTAATTAGCTTGTTTTCGTTCTGATTTCAAGTTATTTACCATGCCTTTTTACTTTCATCTTTGTAACACGTTATTCAGATTTATGCATAAGTTTGAAGTTTTTTAAGTCATTTACAATAAACAGTGTTAAGTTTCTTAAGCATATTGTTTTGAGTTTTGCAAAAGCTCTCACCACAGCTTGTTCATAAGCTTGTTTTAGTTAAGTAATACTAAAACGTTAAGTAGTTAAGGGAAGAAATCCAAAAATCCACTCGCAATACACCACAGCTTATTTATTGGTTCTCTGTTAAGGCGTGCGGGATGGGACTTATGGACTCTCACTAGCTTGTTCCTATGCAAGCTAGAGCTTGTAATTCATTGTTTGACCCAGTTTTGAGCAAGGGTTGTAGTAAGTCTCTCTTTTTCTTACTTTTCTTATCTATTGCTGAACTGCTAGGTAGGTTGTTATTGTTATTGTACAATATGTTGGGTTTTATAGTTCAATAAACTGTAGATGATTCATGCTTATTTAAGTGCTTATTATGGATGATTTTGCTTTTAAGTGTTTTACTTTGTTATTTGATATCTGTTTTTAATTAGTTTGAAATAAAAATGATTTTTCGTAAAATGTATTCAAAGGCTCTTTTGAACAAGCCAGTTATTAACCATCAAGTTAGTACTGCATTGTTCATTTTAGGAGCAGTTACTACCTCCACACTTAGCAGTACTAACTCTAAGTTAGTACATGGTAGTTTTTTTGAAACAGCACTAACTTAACACTAGCTAGGACTTAACTCCAAGTTAGTACTGTTAGTCTTAACTGTTATTTCTTGGGTTGTTCAACTTAGCCTTTATCAGCTTTTATAATTTCTGCTTATTTAAGATTTCCTTAGCCTTTAGAGTAGATTAAGACCATTTCCTTTACTTGTCTTTAGGGGTAAGCTTATTTAAGCTTATTTTCTTTTAAAGATTTTCACAATAGGTGTATCAGTTTGTTGGTTTTTTTACGCTTAATTTGTCATTTTGGTTCTTTTTAGTTGCGCTTTTCTATTACTAGTGCTTTATTATGGTTAGGTGAACTTCTGTCTTAGCTTGTTTGCTTATTTATTATTTCTTTAAGTCTTGTTTAGTAGCATGTACTAACCGCTTAAGCTCACAGTACTAACGTTAGCACTAGCAGTACTATCTCACCAAGTTGAGTATGGTAGTTTTTTAAAACTGTTAGTACTGTTGTTAGTACTGTTGTGTTTCCCTTGTTTAATTTAGCTTAACTGCATGCTTAATTTGCTTACTTAGAGTTAGTTTAGCTTATTTGAGTTATCTTAAGTTTATTTGAGCTTATTTGTGCCTTAGTGTAGTCATTTAAGTGTTTTGCCATTTCTAGCTTTTATTCTTGTCCTAGCTTCTTCTCTTTGCTTATTTTTATGTGCATTTGCTCATTGAGTTTAGTTCCCAATCACATCCTTGTCATTTTCAAACATCAATTGTCAATCGTCTCTCGATTTTCCATCTCCAGCCTCGTTGGGACATAACGACCCGGGAACACTCTATACTGCTTCCGGTTTCATTGATCTCGCGTGGTTTCGTCCCTTGGTGTATTTATATCATTTATAGATAGGTTTTAAGGGGTGAGTTTGCGCGAGTCAAGTTGCTGACTCTAAGAGAGAGAGCAAATAGGGCTGAGACAGAGGGGATCACGTTGTGCGCTAGAGTTAGATCATTGGAGCTGATTGAGACATGGCTTCATGGCATAGTAAGGGACGAGAGAGAGGCCCGTAAAAGGATGGAGCGCTAGTTGGGTTTGATTCAGGAGGAGCTAGAAAGTCTCAGGCGCTCAAGACTCACATGATCAGTCATCACGGATTTTTACCCATAGAGCTTCTACCTCGTTATTTATGTATTGTCTAGTATTGAAGGATTGTAGTACTAAGAAACCATGTAGTATTTTGGAGGGGAAAACAATGAACCCAATTATCTATCAAATTATGGTATTATGAAAACTTCATCAAATTTTATTTCAACTCTCTATTTAGTCATGCAAACCACTTACTAAAGCATTATGATTTTATGAAACATATCACAATCACACAATAAACTATTTTGGTGTCCCTCATAAACTGTTTCCATGGTTAATTTAAAAAAAAACTATTTTGTTATCAACTCATAAACAATTTGTTACCATAACATAAACTCCTTACTATTTCATTATGAACTGTCGTGTGAATTCCTTTGTAAACTATTCTGATACCACCTCATAAACAATTTTAGTATCGTCTCATAAACAAAGTTGATGTCATTAACAAACTACCTTGCTATCGATTGATAAACTATCATTTTATAAACCATTTTACTATCATTGACAAACTATTTTACCATCGTCCAATAAACTAATATTTTAAAAACTGTTCACAGTCATTTTACGAATACCTTATGAATTACCTTCTTGACATCTCATATACTATTTTGCAATTATCTCAAAAACTACGTTACTATCGCTTTATGGATTATCTTTCTCTTACCTTATGAAACCATTTTTCATCACACAAACCATTTTATTGTCACCCCGGGAGTCATTAGTTATTGTCTTGTAAACCATCATACGGTTTCTTGTAAACCATTTTATCTTCATCCTATCAACAACCTTATATCCACCTTCGGAATCATTTCGTCATCCTATAAAACTCTTCGATATTTCTTTATACATAACACAATTATGATGAAAATAAGCATCGCATCGTTAGCCCTCAAATATACATAGCCTGATCACCTATTCATAATTCAGGAAGGACCATGCCATGCTGAGAGTAGTCACCTTAAAACTCTTGTTAAAATTCAAAATTTATACTAATATTCTTGAAGAACAAAATTTTGCTTGCGTACCCATAAGAAGTATTTATCACAAGGAATCAAGCTAATAATCATAATAACTAGGTAGACCCTTACTTCATCTTACTACAAAGTCGACATCATCTTATACCAAATCCTAATCCGAAAAGCCGAGACACATCACTAGTCGCCCCAGGATAATTCGTTATCAAATTTGCTCGCCATTAGAGAATACTAAATCATCCATTCAACATCGAACTGATGCCTGTAAAACTTGGTAGTTTTGACGTCATAAATGGTATGGATAGGTTGTCAATGTATCATGCCGTGATAGTTTGTGCCTAGAAGATCGTTCGTATTCCCTGGGGAAATGAAACTTTAATTGTTCGTGGTGACGGAAGCGACAACAGACACGGATCCTGATTAAACATCATCTCGCGTACCAAAACCCAAAAGTACTTGCTAAAAGGATGCCATGTCTTTTTGGCACTTGTTACCACAAAGGAGGCCGAAGACTAGTCGGAGGGGAAGCGACTTGAAGACGTACCAATTGTTCAAGGTTTTCCCGAAGTATTTCCCAAGGACTTGTTGGGTATTCCATCAGCCCGACAAGTGGAATTCCAAATCGATTTGATACCTGGTGCCACACCTGTAGCACAGGCGCCTTATCGATTAGCACCGTCCGAGATGAAGAATTGTTGGACCAACTAAAAGAACTTTCTGACAAAGGCTTCTAAAGACCCAGTTCCTTACCCTGAGGAGCTTCTGTCTTATTTGTCTAGAAAAAGGATGGATCATTCCGGATGTGCATTGATTACCAGGAATTGAATAAGCTAACAGTGAAGAACCGTTATCTGCTTCTAAGAGATGATGATTTATTCGATCAACTTCAAGGATTGAGTGTCTACTCGAAGGTTGATTGGTAATAAAATATACGATATAATACCATAAGAGCAATTAAGAAAATTCCCTAAGGAAAATTCACTCTTAAAAGATATATATAATATATAATACGTATATTTAACCGGGAAGTATGATCACCCGGGTCGTTTCCCCAACGACTTGTGAAATTGAAACCACGTTTAAGCTCGGATTATGATTTGAATGAGAGAAAAGATATTTTTGAGTTTCTATAACTACTAATTAAAAGCAACAATTAAAATTAACAATTAAAAGCTATTAAACACTTAAACAGATTAACGGGAGCAATTAAAAGCGACAAATAAGCAATTATACTAAATTTAACTCCTAAAAATGTAAACTAAATTTCTAAACCTAAATTAGGACAAAAGAAAATTTTAAGAAAAAGAAAAGCATTTTTTTGATTATTTTTTGAATTTTATTCTGAATTTAAAACTATTTTACTCTAATTAAATCTAAAAAATAGCAATTAAGTCCTAAAAATATAGAAAAATGTTTTTAATTCTAGAAAAGTCTAAATAACATACAACTCAGTAAAATATTTTAACAATTTTTAAAATTACAATCCTATTTTAAAACAACAATAAAACACGCACCCCCCACCCCCCAACCCCCACATCCCCTATTATCACCAATCAAAAAACCATACCCACCTCACAAAAAACACCCCCACCACCCACAAAAAACTACCAAAACCATCCCCAAAAAACACAAAAAACATAACAAAACACCCCCACCCACCAAAATCCCCCACACTCCCAACACCCCACACCTTAACCCACACACCCCAACCCCACTCCCACACCCACATCCCCCCAATCAACCCTTCCCCACCCCCCTCCTCATACTCAACCCCCCACTCACCCAACCTCCTACTAAACTACCTTCAACAACCAACCCCCTTCCTATCCCATTATACACCTAAAACACTCTTCTCCACTATTCATTCATCTCACAATAATCAATCATTACATCCATTTTATATATTTCAATCTTTCGATTTAACTCTTATTCAAACCCACTAAAATAAAAAAATAAAAAAACAACCAGAAATCCCCCCCAAAAAACAATAAAAACCACTCACACCTAAAAACACTCAAAAAACCCCACACCACTACACATATAACAAACCACCCATCCTCTCACCCACATAACAAAACCTCTATAACCTAACTATCTCAATAATATCACAAAAACCCAAAACACCCATACAAATCCAACACACATCACCCCCAATCACACCACCTATAACCTCACCCCTCTTCTAATACATTAAAAATCAAATCAACCTCACCATAATAATACCCAACAAACATACTTCAACCACAAAACATTCCACACATCATCACACTCCCATGTACAAACATTCAAAACCATCAAAACTAACCAAAAATCATTACACTGCAAATTACTCCCAATATATCCACCTAATCAAATAAATCTATTTTTACCCCCAACTCTGCCAAACACCCAATACTAAATCCTCCTGAAACTAACTCTATAAAGCTATTCCTATCACTCTACATCTTAGACTTAACAATCTTATTGTCTATACCTACTTGTTTCCTCGGCCTCTCTTCGGCACCTTTCTAAGAATTTTGAAATCAATTAAGCCCTACACAAGTAACTAAATGCCAATAAGCTAGCCCTGACACCACTATAATGTCATAATCTTACCGGAAAATACACATGACATTCACCTAAAAACCTACTCGCCCAGAATAGAAGCTCAATAATCCACTTAAACTAGCTCCTATTCTCTCCCCCCCTACGTCAAAAACACAGCAGTTTAAGACTGCAGTGTGTTCTTACTGATGCAACTTTTTCAAATGACCAAAACCAAATAGCAGGTTACCTTAGTGGTAACTCCTGCATGGCACACTCAAGTGAGCATGTTCAAACACAATATGAACAAATTTCAAGCTTAAAAAGGCTTGAATCAAAATCTAACAAACTAGCTTAAGGAAATTACCTCCCTTGGTGCTGACACATTTAGATTAAGCCCATACTGTGTAGATTTTGAAAAAACTGAAGATAGAGAGAGAGAGAGAGAGAGAGTAGTTTTCCTAATGATCATAAGTGAGAATGAAAAAACTAACAAATCCAAGCAAAATAAGAGTTTACTTTGACTTTTGATGTCAAATAAGACTAAACCAAACACCCTTAAAGCTATTGAGCAGATGTTTGATTTAAGAATTAAACTGATATCTACTGAAAAGTCCTAATACCAGAATATCATAAAGTTTATATTACCCTAATAAGCATAACTCAACAACTGATTAATCTAAGTTTAAAGATCTTTCACTAGATGACTAACTAATATGTTAGCGTTTTTTTATATGTTTTTAAGTCAGAAATGAAACTACAATGATCTAAAGTAATTCAGCCTAAAACAGATTACTAATAAGCACTAATTAACATTATTAAATTCAAATAAGCAGCTAGAAAACAGTTAAGCATAATTAATAAGCAAATAATCAATTCTAAGTTATTTAAGCAATTCTAAACTAAAAATTTAAGACAAGGAAAGTAAAAGAAAAACTTACAAGTAACTTCAGCTAAACAGAAGCTTCAAGGCTCAATTGAGCTTAATCAATAGCTCTGGCTTATTTACAATAAGCCAGTATAAGTCCTTGAGAGCCCTTCCCTTTTTGGCTCTCCTTCCATTAGCTAAAATCCAATAAGTTCAAGGTACTTAGCTATTTTAAAGGTTTAGGTATATTAAAATCAAACTTTAGCTCAATTATTAGCTTAGAGGGGGAGGGGGGGGGGAAACCTCAATAAGGCTTTTGAGCGTATATCCTATATCATACCACGGTGTCGATTCTTGGATTTGGTAGTTTCTAAGAGAGAAATCCACTTGAGAGACGTTTTCTAGTGAGAGAAAAAGGTGTTTCCTCTCTGAAAAGGAATATTGACTAGCTTTTTCTCTTCCAAGTTGGGAAGGAGGCTTGATAAGTGTAAAATACACATATCCTTTTAATACTTAAAAGACAACCCCAAATTAAATACAAACAGATCCAAAAATGGCAAAAATATGCTTGTATTTGTGTTTTGTGTGTGCAGGTACGGATAAGTCAAAAATAACAAGAAAACAGTCAAAATCAAGCAAACACGGACACGGCAAGCACGGACACGAGAATCAGAAGAGTACAAAGCCGAAGCCAAAAATATCAAGCCCAATCCTTAGCCCTTTCCTTTTATGATACCACAAGGACCAATCTTGCAATTTCCAAAAGTTATTTATAACTAGAAAAAGAGGAAAGAAAGAGAAGGACCAAAATTGCAAACTCACCAAAGTTCAACAGTTTTAACTGTCCAAAAATAGGCGGGAAGCACATTTACTATTCATCGTCTTCCCCATTTTCACCCCATGGTAAAACAAGGGGGCAAATCAAAATTAAAGGGTGCTTAAGTCAATTCAAGAGGTCTACATCACAAATGAAGGGACAAATCAGTCTTTATCAAAGGATTCATTAACCTTCTCTCAAGAAGAGCCACGTCAACAATGAAAGAAGCACAAGTTTATGTGGGTTTTGTGCTAAATTCACTCACAAAACTAGCACAAACGTCACATCAAGGGAATGACACGCTGGCGATCCTTAGATACACACAATTTGATCCAACGACTACAATTGATGATCAAATGATTGAAGAAATGATTGGTTGAGATTAAAAGTTTGGAGAGCAAGGCAAGAGGACCTAGAAGATTCAGCTTGGCACTATAAATAGGCCTCATTCTCACACACACAAGGAGTCTTCTTTTTATCTTTCTTTTTAGTAAATTTTAGCTTAATTTCGTAATTGTACTTAAATGCTTTTGTAATCTCCTTTTCTAGTAATGTAATTCAGTTTTCAATTAATGAAATTCAGTGTTTAGTATTCTAAATCTTGTTTTCTAAGTTCTCATTTTAAGTCATATTATCTCAATAAGCTAATAAGCTCATTTAAAGCTCTTTCAGTCTATAAGCTGAAATAGAGCTGTTTGAATTCAGAATTAATCTTACTTAAACCTTAAATCAGTTAAATCTATTATGGATCTAATTGGATTAGAGCTTTTTGGAAGGGGATCTTAACTTGGAAGAGATCCCAAGGACTTATACCTTAGCTTATTAATAAGCTAAGGAGCTTGTAGCTGCCTTAATTGGTTCCTGTGGTTCCTTAAACTGAATGGATCTTTGCAGCCTATAAAGGATGATAGCCTAGATGTATAAATACAACTGACTATGTAGAAACAATGACTTGAATACAATATGTTAATGCGGAATCTTAACACAAGTACTAAGAAGAATAATGATTTAACTGAATAACAACTTTGTTAAAAATGTTCTTGAGAGTTACAGATTGCTAACTATGATATATTATGTGATTTGTAATCGTCTATGTCATATATATTCTAACTATGTCAATAGTTATCCTTTTATAGATTAAGGATAACCCTAAAAGTCTTACATGACTTTCTGACAAATATCTCACAAATATCTTTTAAATATCTTCTCATCGGTACTAACTATTTTACTACTAACGGTACTAACTAACTAACAGTATTAACACTTTGTACTGTCGGTACTAAGTATAACTGTCGGTACTAAGTATTGTATTGTCGGTACTAAGTTAAGAAAACATTAATCCTTACACCTACACCCTTTCCTCCTTACCCAAGTGAAGCCAT
>BQNB010060832.1:1935-36760 GCA_026074375.1 Tanacetum coccineum
TAAAGACATAACTATTTACATACGTCTTGATCATAGATAAAAAACAACAACCAAAGTTGGCATTCCTATAACGGTCAACTTCCTAATCAGTCCAGACTTTACATACTTTACAAGACAAGTGGTGATATCTACCACTTTATACAAAACTTTACATCGTTGATTTATACAATGTATCAACAAATAATCGATCCTTCAAATAATTCCTTCGGTAATGTTCTTGCGAAACGATTATCTTCAAACTTTCCTTCTCTTTTTTGTTGCGATTTTTCTAATTTTTTCAATTTTTTTTCATATACTAACTACAAAACTCGGTGTAATTTCACTATTTTCACGATCATAATAACTCCGGATAATTCTTTCGGTAATTCTTCATTCTTCAGACGTACCATTAATTGTGATGGTAGTAAAAATACATGAGTTTTGACTACTTTATACATTCCCATTTGCAATGTGCAAATTTCTTCCAACCATACCAAAGATAGAAAATGACACAAGACTCGGGAAATACATACTTTACACTTTAAGCAACTAGCAACTGTAAAATCAACTTAATCTAATAGTGTAGGCTAAGGTGTAAAGGTGCAACGAAATAAATAGTTGGTGTAATTCCTAAAGGATTGGCTCTACGGGTTTTTCTAGGGGTATCTTATTCTTATAGTGAGAGTAAACAAAGGGTTTATATAGGGGTTAACTAACCAGTGTGGTTAGTTGATAAACAACATGTATAGGCTTTTTGGGTGTAATCCTAAAAATTTACCAATTTAAACAAGTTACTCCATCTAAATCCATAGTACTCATCACTATGATCTCGAATAGATATACCAATCCAAGTTCTAAAGTCTACAACATCACCGGCACACTCATATTTTGTGGAATTTGGGTAAACATTTGGAAACGGATAAGGTTAAGTCCTCACAATATCTAATAAGGGTTGTTGTGTGCGGGTTATGTAACAAGTAATTTCATAAAAGTATGCTTGAATTTTTTTTAAATTTGAGCATAATTTAAGCATTTGATGTGAAAAATAGGACAAGTATCATTCTAATTCCCATCTCCCCACTTGAATTATACGATGTCCTCGTTGTATAGATAAAACATTAAAAACGAAAATTAAAAAAAGAATTAGAATGAGAAACTCCCTTGATATTTTGCTCGGTAGATTCTCCATGTAGATTTATTGAGCAAGAATGTGTTGGACAGTGTCCTCGAAATTCTTCAAGACTCTAACGCTTCAAGATTTCCATATTTGTAAATACTTCACCAACATTGTCGATTTCTTTCCAGCGAGGTCCTCTGTAAAATGTAGGAAAAAACTATGCATTCATATCTCGGTAAAACTAAATAAACTGTACAGGCGATCAATACATCGTATCCATAAACTGGAATACGCCATATAGAGACCTATAAAAGTATCTAAATACGGGTCAGTCTGCCAAATACGCCATATCATGTGCATGAATACGTCGTATAATGTTTTTAAAAGTGCATAAAAATAAAGGACTGATAACGTCCAAACAATCAATACGCCGTATGGTATGGAGCGGATACGTCATATTGGTGTCTGGGAAGACAGACTCGATAAAATTAAATAACATTCCGGGTTGTCTCCCGGGAAGCACTTTTGTTTCAGCCAGTCTTTAAGTTAGACTTTTTTTTCAGCATCTTTCACTCTTCCATCTCATGCACGCTACTGTACCCGCGTGTGACCAATTCTTCCTTCTTCGTATCTCGGATATATTTGGGTCCTAGGTCCAAGACTCCTTTGTAGAACCTCTTTAGCTTTTGGTATGGATGCGAGATTTCATTCCACTTATCTTCTTCACTTACCTTCAGTAATGGCAGGATTTTGTTGCATTGTTCATTAGTGTGGCGTTTGAACCTCGGATGTGATCACACCATTTGGTAAGTTACATCATCATTACCATTGTAAATGGTAATCATTCCATCAAACCGTCTTTCTTTGACTCCAGTTTCTTAGCAAAACTCTTTTCCAACCATTACATCACCCATTTCTTCATCACGATAATGATCTATGTCTTTTATCACTGCAAAATCTATCATAACAGAGAAAGTTTCAACAAAGATAGGTGCATTCATAAAGGCTTCAACTACATTTTTCCCTTAAAATTCCAACTTGTCTTTCATTATAGAGTTATAAAACCTTTTAGACATCATATTAATGGACAAGAGATTAAGGAAATTAAAATCTACATGTTCATAACCTATCATGCAAAAGAACCTCAAATTGTAAGCATCATTGACATGAATTTTCCTATCGAGGTCGCTAAAACTAGAATAATCCTCAATTCCATTGGTGTCTCATCATCATGCCTAGTTTTGACCATTTCCTTGACGGGTGTATCAATTACTTCACCTTCCTTAATGGTGGGTCCTAAGTCAACCACTTGATCATGCCTAAGTTCTAATGGTTCGTTTAGATCACTTAATTCAATGTAATCCTCAAATTTAGGGTCATGTGATCTATTATCAAGTTCCATAATCTTAATCAAACTTAATGCATAGACCCTCTTAATTATGTTACTAGTAGGTTTATTACTTTTAAAGAAATTTTTATCATTCCCAATGCTTAAAGTTATCTTAGCTTTAAACACGTTTATAATAGCATAAGCAGTAGATAAGAAAGGTCTTCTTAGGATCAAGGGGGTCTTGAAATCCTCGAGGATATCTAAAATAGTGAAGTCTACTGGGATAGTAAATTTATCAATACCCACTAGCACATTCTCAATAATTCCTTTGGGTCGTTTCACTGTTATATCAACAATTCGACAAAAAATTTAGTAGGAATCAAGTCTCCTAATCCTAGGGTAGTATAGGTCGAATAAGGCATAACACTTACGCTTGCTCCTAAAATAGCTAAAGCTTTATTGAAACACTTATTATTAATGAGATGAGGTAAAGTGAAACTCCCTGGGTCTTTCTCCTTTCGAGGCAAGGCTTTGCTAAGAGGCTTTGCATTAGTGTAATGAGCTTCTAGATATTTTTCTCAACCAGTTTCCTTCAATTCATCCTAGTAATCATCATTAAAGTGATTCGGAGAAGGTAAATTCGTTTTCTTTGACTCAGAAAATAAGTTTCTGTTTTGTGGTTCATCACGACATTGTGCTATTAATCAATACGGCGTATTGAAGGCTTGTCAGCTTTAACAGAAGTAGAAATCGTCTCACTTAATCTAACAGGGTAGGCTAAGGTGTAAAGGTGTAACAAAACAAATAATTGGTGTAGTTCCTAAAGGATTGGCTATACGGGTTGTGTGATAAATGAGATTTTAGTTGGTTAGTTAAAGCCTGTATAATTCAGTTTATGTGTGTCATTATGTGTTTTATGTGTTTTATATGTGTATGAGATGGAAGTACATGAGTGATGAATCATGGTACTTGTGGAAATGAAATCATTTGAAAGCTTTGCGTAGTTTCAAATGTCGTGTACGTAATATTATGTGTACGTACTATGTATATGTAATTCATATTATATATATTAGTTTAGTATTTTATAGATTGTAGAACCTTTAATCCATGTTTTAATCAAGTAAGATTGTTTACCTTTAATCATTCAATATGTCTATGTGTTGTTTGATTGATTTATGTTCTTGCTTTTTTTTATAACATGCTAGGCTAAACCCTCCCTTATATTTACTTATGATTATATGAAACCTAGATTGTAGATCCTTTTAATGTTGCTTCTTATGATGGATGTACGCATTAGGCTTTAGAAAACTAGCCATAAGATATTAAATTGGTATAGACGTCTAGGAAAACGCGAGTGTGTAGAAAGGATACCATCGGTAACAGTCTCCATACTACCTTACCCCTAATATGATTGATCCATCTAAAGATATTTCAATTGCATTTAATATACTCTTAGGGGCCTTGTAATAGTCTTCATACTATATTACTTGTGTGTTGCCTTAACGGAATATTAAATAGACGACGGGTTCATGTAATTTGTTCATGACTTAGGAAATACTTACACAGATCATCACAAGTGTGACAAAGTAACAGGATTAGGAGAATCAATCTAAGGAGTAGTATATGATCAAGTAAATACATCTTTTTATCTTAAAGTTATCACCAATAGATTAGATTATATTTAGTTTTAATTAGTTAAACAAGCCAACCTCTCAAACCATGATATTTACTTGCTTTTATAAAATAAAAATACAAAAAGAATATTCTCTCAACCCCGTAAACCTTTGTTAGATCTTGATCAAGCCTTCCCAACCTATTCCACTAGAGAACGATAACAACCCCTGAGTATTTCCTATACTACACTATAACGAGTAGGTATACTGCCTAGGGAGTTGTAAAACTTCTTGTTGAATTCTAACGACAACCGCATCAAATGGCAACTAAGTATCTTTACTTATATACAAGACAGTTTACGACACGTCATCAAAGACATGTCACCAATTCCATGTCACCTCTTTTGATGTTTTATATGACACATCGTTGCTGACATGGACACATAGCAAGCATGAGTATCCGGAATTTTTTAAAATTTGTTTCCCCTTGGCAGATTCGAACTTGGGTGTTGATCCCAATGATCAGATCTTAAACTCCTTAGCTTGATGTAAGGTTTAGTTGTATTGGATAGATCCAAGACAACTATAGTAGAAACTAAGATTGAAAATATCACAAACTATGCGGAATCTAGTTTGCAATACTAAGAAGAATAATGAAACAGTAAAACAAAATCTTTGCTAAACTTTCAATATATTGAATACTATTTTGAATTACAAAATAGCTATGAATGCTAACTATGATTGCTATGCAATTTATGAATACTAATATGAAAAACTAATGTGAAAACTGATATCTAGATCTATGCCTTAGGGTTCCTTTTATACACCAAGGAAACCCTAATGAGCTTACAAAACGCGTCAAGTGATCAATGCATATCTATTCCTAATATATCTCATGCATATCACTTTGGCAGTCTTAACTATATAAGACTAACAGTACTAACTATACTGGCAGTACTAATAAAGTACTAGCAGTACTAACTAATATACCTAACAGTACTAACTACTTAGTCTGTTTTCTTCAATCTTTAGCAGCAGCATCAATTCTAAACCAGCAGTAGTAACTCAAAATTCCTAACAGTCCTCCCTTAAACTTGACATTTACTTGTCAATCATCAAGTTTCTTCACTATAAGCTCCATTAACACCAGGAGGATGTATCCAAATACTTTACTACTCTTCAAGCAATGATTTGATGAACTTGATAAGCTCAAATCACATAGTACTTTCTTCTTCAGCTTCTAACTGCAAGTTCAGCCTCTTCTCCAGTAATTCCTTGATTAGAGGGTACTTCTTCTCCACTAGCATATTAATTTCCATGAGTGTACCATCCATAAGTAGAGTGTGAACTCCACAACTTTCATACAATTTCCATCTCAGCAATTTCCAATCCAGTTGATTCATTCATAGTTCATCTTTTTCATCTGCGTCAAATATCATCCTTAGATCTCCCTAAAGCAACAAATCATGTCCTTCAAGAGGATGATCTTGAAACCTTTCCTGAACTAACCTGTATAGATCATTCAAGTCTAGCCTGTCAAGTCTTCTTAAGAAGGCTTGTGTGTCTCTATGATAGCTTGAACTTCCATCAGCTCTAGTTAATTTGTAAACATACATGTCTTTTGCTTCCATCTTTCCCAGCAACTGATATTCCTAATTCACAATAGGAAATTTTCTGGATAGTGGCTCATGGTCCACTTCGCTGTCATCATTAGAAATTATCTTTAAACTTAACCTAAGTTCTTCCTTCTCCTTCTCATACTCTACTGCTTCTTCTTCTGTAACATCCTTTGCAGATTTCATCACTTTTGGTTTCTTGGGTGACTTCTGTGTTGCATATGATCCTGCAACTCTTTTTAATCTTTTACCTGGCTTCTGAGCTTCTTTCTCTGAATCCATTGGTGTAATATCTTGAATCCTCTTTTGCTGTCTTTCATATAACCCCTGGATTTCTTCATAAGACTTTCCTTTCAGCTGACTGTGTTTGTAACCACCCATGTTCTTTAGATAAGTCATCATAAGATTCCTCAACTGTGTTTTAGTAGGTGGTTTGTTTCTGATTGCCTCTGCTCTTTTAGCTGCTAACTGTTTCTTTCTCCTTTCAAAGAATTCTGCCAATAACATGTCCCTTTCTTCAATTGTATACTTCTCTTGTTCTTCTTGTGTCATTCTAGCAGCCAGTTCATAATCAACATACATCCTTGCTTGCACCTCATCAAACATTTCAGCTATAGCAACCTTAGAAGCCTCTTCTTGTCTTTCTCTTTCTACTCTGAGTTCTTCATCTAGTTTTTCTTAAAGTCTTAAGGCTACTTCAGCATCTCTTTCCATTTGTGCATCACCTTAAACCTTTTTCTTTGTCTTCTCCACAGATTCAGTATCCTAAAGAATACTTTTACCTTTGTATTTAGGATAAATGGTTGGAAGAGGTTGAAGTGTAGTTATTGATCTGATAGATCTAGAAGAGTCTTCTACATCTTTAATAACAACTCCTTTCTCCTTAGCTTTCTCTTTCTTTATCTTTATCAATGTCTGAGCCATAGTCATAGTAACATCCTCATCATCAAAGATTGTTGTTGTAGGAGGAGTCCTTAGTGCAGCAGTACTAAGAGTTTCAGGAATACTGGTAGTACTAACTCCCTCACCAGCAGTATTAACTGCTTTTTCAGTATCAAAAACTTTTGTGTCACCACTTCCTTTCACCACTTCTGTATCATCAGCACCAATCTTTCCTTGGTTCTCTACATCTTTCTCTTGAACAAAAGCCATTCCTTCATCCACCAGATCATCAATATCATTAAAAGCATCTTCTCTAAACTGTAACTAAGTCTTTAAATGTTTCCTCCCCTGTTTGGATACATCCTTTTTATCCAAACTCTGTCTCCTAGAGGAACCAAATCTGAATGGATGATTCTTAAGGATTCTTGATCTTTGTCTTTGTTCCAGCTTAGTGACTCTCCTCTTCAAACCAGCAATCTCCTTTGCTTGAGCAGTCTTTACTTTCTCTAGATCAAAAACCATGCGAGATAGCTTGGTAACCAGATCCATCAATTTATTAAGTTCAAGGCTACCCTCATCACTTCCAGGTGTGTTAACTCCTGGGAGAGGTGAATCATGGGGTGTGTTTGGTATATTATCCGTCAATTCAATTTGATGTTCCATGTTGTCCTCACCACTTCCAAGTGTGTGACCTCTTGAGAGAGGTGGATTACTAGACAAGTTAGATACACCCTCAGACCTAGTCTGAGATTGCATACCCCCATAGTTTCTTGGCGCCAGGGACCACTACCTGAACCAAGTTTCAAGAAAAATAGATCATTAAGTGTTGCCGTGAATTGGGTCTTATTGATGTTATAACTAGCATGCTCTGCCTCTAAGCTAGAAGCAGTAGTGGCAGTCCTTTCCACACTATCAAAAATCTCCTCATTGATAGCCTCATCACCAACCTTATTAGGGGAACCACCAGTCTGAGGTACCTTGGTGTTCCGACCTCTTTTGGTTCTCCTATATGTGTTTGGGTCTTTTAGTGGTTGTTGTGACAACCCGAGAATTTCTGTTTAATAAAAATAGTCGTTTCTGTTTAGAAATTTGAATTTTTTAAAGTTTCGTTTAGCTTTACCGTTTAACCGGGAAGTTGTTTCATTATTATCTGAGAATCGTCACCGGGAGCGAACCGGGACACCAAACGTTATAGTATTTTGGCAATAGCCACGTTTTTATGTTTTAAGGCAATGTTTAAAATTTTGTAATTTTTCGTGTTACCGTTACTGGTTTCGTTATTTACGTGATATGTGTTTTGGTTTATATCTATACATATGCATGTGCATGTAAAGGGCTTTGGAAATTAAATGTTTTGAGCACTAGTGATCCTAGAATGTGGGAAATCATTTTTTTGGTCCCCCTTGGCTTGTCATAACCGAATATCACCAACACCATCACCATGGGATACCATTTTCATATTTTGAAATCCTAGACAAGTTAGCATGAAATATGGTAAGGACATGTACACACAAGGATTCCATTGGGAGATCAAATTGGCCCCCTTTGTGTTGTCCCCCCCCCCTCTTGTCCGATCGGTTACAAGCACACACACACATGTATGTGTTGTGAATTTTGGAACTAGCCTATATATATCACCTCATTCATTTGCATCTCATTCTTATTCATTCCGTACACACACATAAACTTTATTTCTCTTTCTTTTCTTCTCTCTTTGTCCGAACCATCAAAAACACACACCCAAATCCATTCATTTTTAATCTTTGATCAACCATTTAAAGATATATTGTTCGATTTGATTGTTATTTCATCCGGGTATTTTATAAAACAACGTTTGGGTTGTTCTTAGCTTCTAATCATCTTTCGTCGTGTTTCTTTGTAAGTCATCCCTACTTTTCATAAATAAATTGTACTTTTGCATTCGTATGATCATTCCGAACAAGGTGTACAAAGTGGATCGTTGTGAAAACCATTATCTATTTTTCAATAAAACTACAAGTCTCAAAGTTTAATCTTTTGTTTATAAATGGAAGAAACATAAAAATATTGTACTTTTGCGTTTAAAAAAGTTCGTTTGTACCTATTTTGATATATATATTAATTAGTATTACGGCACGTTATTTATTTAAGGTTTATCGTATATTAATTTTTAAATATTCTTGGCGAGAGATTAAGTAGATGTTGATTTGTCGGAAGCGTAAATTTGAATGTCCGAGAAGGAGGTTTAGGTTTAGAACGGATTTGTTGCGATATTTGAGGTGTTGTCGAAAATAGATCGGATATGCTTTCGAGTCAATAAAAGATGTACTTTGTAAAACGGATATTTTCACGAGTCGAGGTTGATAAAAATGGAAAGTCGATATTTTTAGAAAGGTCATGCCGAAATTTCGTAAACTTTATAAAAGCGTCGAAAATATACTTTTATTATCAAACTTATGATAAAATGTAGAAAAACGTAAGTGTCGAGTTTAGGTCAACATTTTTAGTTATTGAGTCAACGTTGATGTGTCGGGACACTAAAAGACGAAATACACTAAAAGACGAAATACACTAAAAGACGAAATACACTAAAAGACGAAATATTTTTGAAGATGTTTCAAAACGTCGAGACTTGTCAAAACTTATAACTTTCGAAAGTACGTTTTAAAAAGGGATACGCCGTGTCTACTCGTGCTCGGATGATCAGTTCTTGCGTTAAGCGTTATTCGTTGTACATCATTCTTAAACGACGACTATATGATAGGTTGTCGCTAGAACCGTGAGATTCATTTTCACTTGATTGATTCCTTTTGATCCACTACCCGTATAAGGTGAGTTCATAGCCCCACTCTTTTACTCGTTTTGACTAAATGTTTTATAACTTGGGGTGAGAAACATTGCTTGTTTTTAAAACTGGACACAAGTACTTTACGTGAGATTTTCCCTGTTTACGTGTTGCCTAAGTAGCTTTTAGACCACTACTGCCCGAACTATCATGAACTGTCAATCTCTTGACTGGAGGACCGGTCGAGGGAGCGCGAATGAATAAATAGATCTATTGGGACTAATTATCCCTATCCGGGTGAGTAGCGCTCACTACCCACGGGGCGCCCGATAAACGGATATATGTCATGTCGTACTGGTTAGGTTGTCTTTGGTCGGACACCTGGAAGGGCAAACAAATACTTATAGCAATGTACATGCTATCTTGCGTAATTAGCTTCAGTGTCATGAGCTTAGTGCAACGTAAATACTTTTTATGTGAAGTTGTATCTGTTATAACTGTCGCATACGTTTTGATATCTTGTGGTCCACTATAACAACGTTTGAACTAAACCTATGAATTCACTCAACTTTATGTTGACGTTTTAAGCATGTTTTTCTCAGGTGCTTAGCATGAATGCTGTTGCTCGACTTATGTGAAGTCTATTTGCCTGTACCGGTTTACCAGAGATTTATCTATGTCTTTAAATACCGTTGTTGAACTTATTTATGCTTCCGCATTTTAACTTTGAATATTTTAAATTTAATCGATGTAAAACTTATTATTATTATTTTAAAACTTTGCAACGGTGTTTATTTTTCAAAACGTACCCTTAGAGGTCGTTCTTTATGCTTTTTACTTGAGATGCTCAATAAAGTCACGCCTCCGGACACGTATTTCGTCCAGGCCCCGTCTGGGGGTGTGACAGTTGTGATGCAGCAGCAGTAGTAACTTGAGATAAAACTTCTGGAGGAGCAGTAGAAGGTGTGGGTTGGGGTTTAAGGGGTTTCTCTGAACCTTCACCAACTACTACTGGAGGAACCAACATATTTTGAAACAATGGTGTTACTGTGCCTGAGGATCCTTTTCCTGGTTTCCTCATATTTGTAAAAACCTTTTTAGTAAGTTTAGGTGTTTCATGAATATCATTAAAAGGTATTACCAAATTTGGAATTTGAATATTCAAAAACAATTACAAAAACCTTGGATACATTAAAAACTTTTGTGGATCCAAGTTCCTTAACATACCATCAAAAATCAATTTATAAAAATTAAACTTTTGACCCTTTGCTAAACAAATAATTGCAGAAGCCAAATTTATAGAAAACTGATCCCATGAAGTAGATTTTAAACTTAAGCAATGAAGGATGGTATGTATGAGGTACTTCCACTAAGGAGAAAATAAACCTTTGTAAAAAGTTAATTTATCAGAAGCTGGTTCATATCCCATCAGTGCAAGGTTTTCAAAAATTACATTAGTTGTTAGGCAAGCAGTACTATCCTCATCATTTAAGTGAAGATCTCTCCTAGGGGGGGGGGTAGGGAGGGGGGGGGGGTAGCGTGGGGTGGGGGGTGGGATGGGGAGGCGGGGATGAGAGGAGGTGCGGGGGGGTGGGGGGAGGGGGGTGAGGTGGGTGGTAGGGGGTGGGGGGGGCAGGGGGGGGGGGTGGGGGTGGTGGGTGGTTGGGGGGGTGGGGGGGGGTAGGGGTGTGGGTGGGGTGAGGGTGGGGCGGGGCGGGTGGTGGTGGTCGTGGGGGGTGGTGGGTGGGGGATGGGGTGAAGGTGGGGGGGGGTGGGGGGGGGCTTTTGGGGTTGGGGGGGGGGGAGAGGGGGAGGGGGGGGGGGGGGTGGGGGTTGGAGGCGCAGGGGGGGGGAGGTGATGGGTGGAGGAGGGGGAAGGGTGGTGGGGGGGTGGTGGGGTGGGGTGGAGGGGGGGGGGGTGTGGGCGGGGGTTACGGGGGGTGTGGGTGGTTGGGGAGGAGGGGGCGGGCGTGGTGGGGGGGGGGGGGGGGAGGGGTGGGGGGGGTGGGGAGGGGGGAGGGGGGGGGGGGGGTGGGGGGGAGAGGAGGGGAGGGGGGTAGGGGGGGGGGGGGGGTGGGGCGGAGGGTGGGGGGGTGAGTGGGGGTAAGGTTGGGTGGGGGGGGGGGGGCGACGGGGGGTGTGGGGGGGGGGGGGGGGGGGGGGGGGGGGGAGGGGGGGGGGGGGGGGGTGGGGGGTGGGGTAGGGGGGGGTGGGCGGGTTGGGGGGGGGTAGGGGGGGGGGGGGGGGGTGGGGGGGGGGGGGGGGGGGGGAGGGAAGGGGGAGGGGGGGGAGGTCGCGGGGTGGGGGGGGGGCAAGGGAGGGGGGGGGGGGTGGTGGGGGGGGGGGGGGTGGGAGGGGCGGGGGTGGGGTGGAGTAGGTCGGGGGGGGGTGGGGGGAGGGAGGTGAGGGGTGGGGGGGTGGAGGGGGTCGAGCGGCGGGGGGAGGGTGGGGGGGGGGGGGGGGGTGTGGGTGGGGGGGGGGGTGGTGAGGGGGGGTGGGGGGGGTGGGAGCGGTGGGGGGGGAGGGGGGGGGAGTGTGGTGGGTGGGGGGGGGGGGTTGGGTTGGGGGGGGGTGGGTTGGGGGGGGGGGGGGGGGCAGTTGGGGAGGGGGGTGGTATGTGCAGGTAGGGGGGGTGGGGGGGGGGGGTGGGGGGGGGGGAGAGGGGAGGGGGGGGGGGGGGGGGGGGGGGTGGGAGGGGGTGGGGGGGGGGGGGGGGGGGGGGGAAGGGGAGGTGGTCAGGAAGGGGAGGGTGGGGGGGGGGGGGCGGTATATGGGGGGGTGGGGGGGGTGGGGGGGGGGTGGGCGGGGGGGGGGCGAGTGGTCAGAGGGGGGGGGGGGAGGGGTGGGCGGGTGGGGAGGGGTGGGGGGGGGGGGGGAGGGGGGGTTGGGGTGGTGATGGGGGGGGGGAGGGGGGGTGGGGGGGGGAGGGGGGTGGGGGGCGGGGAGGGCGGGGGGGAGGGGGAGAGGGGGGGGTTGGGGAGCGTGAGGGGGGGGGGGGGAGGGGTGGGGGGAGGGGGGGGGGTGGGGGGGGGGGGGGGGGGGGAGGGGCGGGGGGGCGGGGGGGTGGGGGGGGTGGGGGGGTGGAGGGGGAGGTGAGGGGGGTGGGTGGAGGATGGTGGGGGGGGGGGGGGGGGTGGGGGCGGATGGGGAGGGGGGGGGGGGGGGGGGGGGGGAATGGGGGAGGAGGTGGGCGGGGGGGAGGGGGGGTTTATGGGGGGGGGGGGTGGGGGGGGGAGGGGGTAGTGGGGGGTGGTGGGGGGGTGGGGGGTGGGGGGGGGAGTGTGGGGGTGGGGAGGGGCGAGGGGGGGGCGGCGGGGAAAGGGGGGGGGTGGGGAGCGAGGGGGGTGGAGCGGGTGGCGGGGGCAAGGGGGGGGTGGGGGAGGGGGGCGGGCGGGGGGGGGGAGGTTGGGGGGAGGGGGGGTGGGGGGTGGGAGGGGGGTTGTGGAGGAGGGGTGGAGAAGGGGTGGGGGTGGGAGGGGGGGGGTGGGAGGGGATGGGGTGGGGGGGGGGGTGTGAGTGGGCGGTGCGGAGGAGAGGGGAGGGTGGGTGTGGGGGGTGGGGTGGCGGGGTGGGGGGGTGGGGGGGGGGGGGGGGGGGGGGGGTGGTGGGGGTGAGAGGGGGGGTGGGTGGGGGGGCGGGGGGAGGGGGGAAGGGGCGGTGGGGGGGGGGTGGGAGGGGGGGGTCGGGGGGGGAGGGGGGGTGTGAGGGGGGGGGGTGGTGGGGGGGGGGGCGGAGGGGGGAACGGGGGGGCGTTTCTGGGGGTAGGGGGGAGGGGGGAGGGTGGGGGGGGTGGGGGGGGGGGGGGGGGGGGGGGGGGGTGGGGGGGGGGGGAGGTAGGGGGGGGGGGAGCGGGGGGGCGATGGGGGGTGGGACAGGGGGTGGAGGTTGGTGGGGGGGGGGGGGGGGGGGGGGAGGGGGGGAGAGGGGGGCGGGAGGTGGTGGGTGGTGTTGGTTGGGGGGGCCGTGGGGGGGGGGTGAGAGTGGGGTGGGGGTGAGGGGGTCGGGTGTGGGGGTTCGGGGGTGGAGGGGTGGGGGCTGGGGGGGGGGCCGGGGGTGATGGGGGGGGGCGGGGGGGCTTGGGGGGGGGGAGGGAGCGGGGGTGGGGGGGGGAGGCGTGAGAGGGGCGGGGTGCTTGGGTTCGGGGTTTTGTTCTTTGTTTATTTTGTTTTTAGTTTTTTTTTACTCCTTTTCTATTATTCCTTTTTTTTTTTGTTTTTTTTTATTTATTTTAGTTTTATTTTGTCTTTTTTGTTTTTTTGCTTTTGTGTTTCTCATCTTTTTTTATTCTTGGTGATTTTTTTTTTTTTTTTTTTTTTTATTCTTTTTTATTTTTTTTTTTTTTATTTGTTTTTTCTATTTTTTTTTTTTTTGTTCTTTTTGTTTTTCTTTTTTTTTTTTTTTTCTTTTTGTTTGTTCTTTTTTTGTGTTTTTTTATGTTTGTTATTATTTTTTATTTGTTTTTGTTTTTTTTTCTTCTGTTTTTTTTATTTTTGTCTTTTTTTTTTTTTTTTTATTTTTTTTTTTTGCCTTTTATTTTTATTTTTTTTTTTTTTTTTTTTTTGCCTTTGTTTGTTTCTTTTTATTTTTTTTTATTTTTTTTTTTTATTTTTTTTTTTTTTTTTTTTTTCGATTTTTGTTGTTTTTTTTCTTATATTTCTTTTTTTTTTTGCTTTTATTTTTGTTTGTTTTTTTTCTTTTTTTTTTTTTTTTTTTTTTCTTTTTTTCTTGCTTTTTTTTTTCTTGTTTATTTTGTTTTTTCTTTTAATTCTGTCCTTTTTTAAGTATTTAAAGATCATCTTCACTGCATGAAGGTGTGAAGTCTTTGGTGTAACGTGGAACCGTGCATAAGCACAAACATCAAACATTATGTCGGGCCTAGAAGCTGTTAAGTACATCAATGATCCAATCATTGATCTATATAAGTGAACATCCACATCCTCGGCTTCTTCATCCTTGTTTAATGCCTTGTTAGTCTCTATTAGAGTGCTTGTTATCTTTACAGTGGTAAAATCAAACTTCTTTAATATATCAGCCACATACTTGTCTTGGCTAATGAAGATTCCATCCTCCTTCTGTTGTATTTGTAATCCTAAGAAGAAAGTAAGCTCCCCCATAGAACTTATTTGGAATCTCTTATGCATCATCTGCTCAAATTCAACACAAAAAGACTTCTTTGTAAACCCAAAGATAATATCATCAACATACACCTGTACTAACAGGATATCACCTCTGTCCTTCTTGATGAACAAAGTTTTATCTATAGTGCCTCTTCTGAATCTATTTTCTAATAAGTAGGTAGACAAGGTCTCATACCAGGATCTAGGAGCTTGATGTAGACCATATAAAGCTTTTTCTATCTTATAAACCTTATCAGGGAACTGTGGATCTTCAAAACCAAGAGGTTGGCACACATATACCTCCTCTTTAATAGTACCATATAAAAAGGCACTCTTCACATCCATCTGGTACACAATAAATCTCATAAATGATGCATTTGCCAAAATTAACCTCATTGCTTCAATCCTAGCAACAAGAGAAAAAACGTCATCATAATCAATGCCTTCTTCTTGGGTGTAACCTTGTGCAACCAGTTTTGCCTTGTTTCTAACCACAATTCCTCTCTCATCTTTCTTGTTTCTATACACCCACTTAGTTCCAATAGCCCTCTTTCCTTTTGGAAGATCCACCAGAGTCCAAACCTTTTGAAGTTTAAATTGCAGAAGCTCCTATGTCAAGGCTCTAGGAGCTTGGATCTGTCAAGGCTTGTATCACCTTTTTAGGTTCTATTTGTGAGAGAAAATAGGCAAATAAGCAGTTTTAATAATCTTTGTGATTTGTTCTCCTCTGCTTTTTGATTTAGCTCACCAAACCAAGTTATTCAAGATTTTGTTGTGACATCTTTCTTGTTAGTGGAGCTGAATGCAAATCTCCAATTATTTGCTCAATTGGATGATCTTTGTGAATTCTTGTTGTGGGAATAGAACTGACATTCATGGTTGTTACCAAGTTGTTGAGGTCAGCTTCTGCACCCACTTCTTCTCTGTCATCATATGCATCATCAAATATGCCAGTTGCTTCCAAAGATTGCATACTTGGATCATTAGGAATAGGACTAACAGTATTAATATTTTAGCTACCAGTATTAATATTTTGACTGGCAGTATTAATACTTGGCCCAACAATATTAACATCTTGAGTAATTCTATCAATCCTTTCTTGATCATCAACATTATCAAAACCTTGTCCAGCAGTACTAACAGATGGATTAACAGTAGAAGCTCTGTTAGTGTTGTTAGCATAACCTTCTTTCTGTTGAACAAGCAAATTATCAAATTCAGCTCAGAAATCTTGCACATGCTGGTCATCTTCTTTATTTGAAGCTCCTTCTTCCTTTTCTTGACCATTTCTTTTACTTAAATCATCATCTCCTTTTCTTGGTACCTAATTAGCATCCTTATAATCTGTGCTCTAAGAACTTGAAGAGAGTGGAGAATTAAAAAGCATGAGTGGTAGCAGTATGTATTCATGATCAGATGCTTTCTCCTGTCCAGCTTGCCCTGCATTAACATTTGTCTCTATACCTGCATCACTATTAGTTTGATTTCTTGCAGTAACTAGCTCATAATTCATAGATTCTGTTAGTGAATCAATATCAAAGAGCCATTTTGGACCACTCCCTGCAACATTAGGTTTGCTTTCAAGAAGGTTTATGTGCAGATTCTCCTCTACCTTCCTAGTTCTAGTGTTAAATACCCTAAAAGCCTTGCTATTTATAGAGTATCCAACCAAGAACCCCTCATCAGCCTTCCCATCAAATTTGCCTAGGGAATCTTGTTGGATCCCTTTTTGAATAAATCTAGAACCTTTAGCTTGCAAATGGTTTGTTACTTTAGATGAATCTAGAGCAACAATAATGAAACACTGATTGAACACTATTGATTATGCGGAAACTAATCATGAACATAACAAGCAGTATTAATGCTTTAGCTCCAAATGTTAGTAGGTAATATTGAATCTGCTAGATGGTCATAGCTGCCTTTTATTAGTGTCCCTCTTTCTTTATTTTAGCAACCTTCATTTTGGTTAGGGAGTTCTGCGGCAACACTAACTCCCTATAATCCCTATTCATATCACAGAAATCGATTCATGTCATTTATTCTTTAAACTACACGTTCCATCACACATCTTAATGATTTTACTTATGATTTATTTGATTTTCTATGGCTGTTATAAAAGTTTTAAGGATCTCAATAGTCTCCATCGTAGTTGGCCAAAAGAATTCCCCAACTAATCTACTATACATATAGTCATAGGAACAACTAAGGCTAGATATTATCTTGTGATTGATAATCCTTACAAATGTGGCCCAAAATAGTCATATGCAACATTTGTAATGGATGGCTGATAGAGCTTACAAGCATTGGTCTTACAAGAGGCTTTGTGCTGCTTTCCCATATGAACAAGCAACACATGAATGGTTCATTTTCAAAATAGCATTTTGGAAGGTAAGCCTCTAACAAGGTTTCCCCTCACAAGTTTGTTTATAGTTTTAAAGTTTATATGACCAAGCCTTCTATGCCATAAATTAGACTCATCTATTGTAGCCTTTGCAAATAAACAAGTCAACCTCTATATGGTTAGGAACAACATTCTTTAGATCAAAACTGTACATGTTGTTCTGTTTGGGAACTTTAAGCAAGACTTGACTTTCATCAAAGTAGCTTAAAGTCAGGAGATAGAACAAGACATTTGTCTCAGTAAATAACTCTATTTTTTCTTGTCAACATTGTGAGACAGAGAAAGATTAAACTTAAGTTCCTTTACAAAGTATACATCTTCAAAGTCTAATTTCCCAGTCCTAATTTTACCCTTTCTAGTAATTTTACCTCTTTTAGGACTTCCAGTAAATGCAACAAATCCTCTATCAATGTCTTGATAATCTGTTAGGTAGGATTTGTTCCCAGTCATATGCCTAGAGCATTCACTATCAAAAATCCCTTGATCCTGTAAAGCATATTGTGGATTACCCGGCACTCAAACATAATAGAATTAGTTTCTCTTGGAGAACCCAAAAGCCACTTACTGACTTGAGTCTGCACTTGAGGATCAACATTGTCAAATCTTTTAGCATGTATGATTCACTGTCTTTGGAGATTTGGTCACATTACTTTTCTTATTGGTTCCAATCCGATGTGCTGAGGACTTACAGCATTTTTCCTATGTCCATGAAATAGCCTAAACTACTGCTTTTGTCCAGCAGTAGTTACATTTGTTTACCTTAGCAATTATTAACATTTTT
The DNA here is from genome assembly GCA_026074375.1 of Tanacetum coccineum. Lineage (NCBI taxonomy): Eukaryota > Viridiplantae > Streptophyta > Magnoliopsida > Asterales > Asteraceae > Tanacetum > Tanacetum coccineum. Next base: position 19,536 of record BQNB010060832.1, read on the forward strand.
CTTTTAAATCACTGTTTTTTTGTGTGTTCTTTGATAAATAGTCCTCTTAATCTGATATTCGCTGACTTATGATAACATTTGATTTTGTTTTTTGACCATTCACAGTTTGTCTAGATTTGATTAGCTGTTAGTAGTAACAAATCTGCAGTTCTAATTTGATATGCTGCTCTTGAGGGCTTTGCATTTTGCAGTATTAATGGTTATTGCTAAGACTTTGTGTAGATCGCAGTTGGAACAAAAATTCTTTTCAGGGATGTGGACGTGAGTTAATTCATTTTGGTTGTTCACCCTCTGATGTATTGGTTTCATACTGTATTAACTTCCCTTGACTAGTAACCATTCCAATTTTATTTCAAACATAGATTTTCGCCAACCATTTTTATTCTCATAAAGTACAGTCCTATATTAAATGTTTAAGGACTTCCACATACCAAAACACGATTTCTTATTGACTCAAAACCATACCCTTTAGTTTCTGAGTCAATTAGTCCATTCCAATTTCTTTATCACCTAAGGACTCTACACTTTTCATTAGGTTTTCAGAGCTTGCCTATTATTGTGTGTGTTTAATAACAGATTTCTAGTATTTTCATCTGATTTAACAAAAATTAATTTTAGCATTAACTAGGTTCCTATTATGTTCACAGAAGTCTAATCACACATCAATCTTACTATAAGACTCCACACTTTTTCAATTGGTATGTGCACTAGGCCTAACTTCTTTAGGTTGTTCCTCAAATTATCCTTACTTGAATTAGATGCAGTTGATTTTCCATGCCTATGGGCACATAGTGATCAGTTTCCTCACCATTACGTCTTATAGACAGATTGATCTATCCTAGATCTAAGGATAAGTAAGGTCTTGTGGGCATGTAGTCCCAAGTGTAGAGTATGAGGCAACTGATGAATCCACTTAACCTCTTAAAACCTATCATTTTACATTGGATTATATTTCCATCATTCAATTCTCTTTCACACTTCTATCAGATGCACTTACATAACAATTCATTATTATTCTTGTGAATTTCATGCAAGTTCCATTCTTAATCATTTGACTATCAAAACCAATACTAGTTTGTTATTAACACTTATTTGACTGTCTTTAATAGTATCAGTTAGTTTCATAGATGACGTTTCAAGCTTTTCTATTTTGTGTTTCATACTCATCCTTTTCTCTCTTAATAGCCTCTGCTAAATGTATTTTTTTAAGCTCTGTTAAATAGGAATTATCTCTTACCTTAACATCATATTTCACAAAATGCAATGTCTTCCTCATAAGAACTGCTTCAATTTTTTAATGAACAACAAATTCTAGCTTCTATGATTCTAGCTAATTGAATAACTATATTATCTTAGGTCAAATTGTTTTAAGATGCTCTTTATGTTTATCAAAGTGTTCTTTGAAAAGACTCATAGGACTTTTAAGCAAGGCTTTTGAGCAAGTTGGTTACCTCAGAGTCTGAACTTGATGGAACTGGTATGACCTGAAAGACAATTGGGCTTTAGAGCAAATTATAGGGTCCTTTTTCAGCTCTGAAAGCTCCTATCTTAAACCACTACCCATCTTGAACAATCTTTGCATTTGGAGGAGTTCTTTCGGGTACAATTATTCTTGGACATCTTATATTTCTATTCCCCTGAATCCTTGGTGCACCTGCATTCTTAGCTAAGTGAATCTTTAGACAGTTGTAACATTCAACCTTTGTCTTATATTAAAGCCAAACTGGTTCTTTGCCATTGACGTTCAGATTCTCCTTCATGTCTTTTCTTATGATCTCTCTTCACCCTCATGGTAAGATGGCCAACCTGCCATTTGAAGATCTTCTCTTCAAGATCATTTGTATCAATTCGCTCTAGGTCTTCATTGTCCAAATGTATTGACTATTAGTTTGCGACAAGAAGGAAAAAACATGACATCATAAGCTATGATGAGGAAGTAGCTTGTCCTTATGAGTTTGCAGGTAGAAACTCATAAGTAGGTTTTAACTGGCTTCATTAGTGTTGCTTGTGTTTTTCTGGTGATACAAAAGACCACATTCTGAGAGTTTGTGCTTGTCATTGAGCTTGATTGGCTTTTAATCTCAGCTACATACACCTTCAAGTTGTTGTACAAGTCATCCATGCTCATTGTCTCTAGATCAGATTTGTTTCTCATGATCAAGGCAATATTATTCCAAGCTAATGGTAGACTTCTTAGTAACTTAAGATTTGCATCATCCTGGGAGATAACTTCACCATGGAATTTCTAATTGGCTGATGGTTCTAAAACCTATCATAGATTTTTATCAGTCTTCAGATCTTGATGTAGTAAATTTACCTCATTATTGCTACTTCAGAAATTGTTTTCTTGATTTCTTTGATTCTTTGTTGCCTTCATAACCTTGGTCTTGATAGCTTCCATAGGAGTCTTTGCATCCTTGTATTCCATGAAAATTCCAAATAGGTGCTAACCAGGAATATGGCTACACACAACAATGTGTCTTTTTGCTTTTAATTCATTCTTTCTTGTTAGCTTTTGTTTAGCAGCTTTGGGAGGAATAGGACCTTTAGTACTAGCTGATGCAATAGCAGGTGCATCACCATTTACAATAACCTCCCAAAAGAGATCATCAGAGCGAGTGCGTGTGAGTAAGATATTGAATCCACTTCTCATGCTCTCATAGTTCTAATCTCAGTTTTTGAAGTACTGGGAAGTTTTGGTGCAGTCATCTTTTGGGTTGTTTCTGACTTGATTCTATCTTCATCTTTGGATATGAGTCTTGTGGATTTAGTGTTCTTCTATTTCAGAGTTTCATCAAAAAGCTCTGATACCACTTGTTGATCACCAATGATCAGATTTAAAATCTTCCTTAGCTGGATGTTACAGGTTTCGTTGTATTGGATAGGATCCAAGACAACAACTATAGTAGAAAATAAGATTGAAAATATCAAAAATATGTGGACTTAGTTTGCATACTTAAGGAAGAACAATGTAACAGTAATAAACAAAATTCTTTGCTAACTATTCAATTTTTTGGGTTACTATTTTGAATTACAAAAATAGCTTATTTGAAAGGCTAAACTATGATGACTATTGCAATCTAATGAATACTAATATGAAATCTAATTGAAAAACTAATTATCTTAGATCTATGCTTAGGTTTGCTTTTTTAACACCAAGGAAACCTAATGGGCTTACGCTAAAACGCGTCAATGTGAGCAATGCAAATTCTATTTCCTAATATATATCATGCATATCACTTTAGCAGTATTAAACTATATAAGACTCAGCTGTATATACTATTCTGGCAAGTGCTAATAAAGTACTAGCTTAGTACTAATAATAATACCATAACAGTACAAACTTACCTGAGTTTTTGTTTTTCTCTACAATCTTTAGCTGGATGCCTGATCAATTCTGAAACAAGCGAAAAGTTGTAAATTAAGCATACCAGCAGTTAGTAACTCAAGAATTCCCACAAACCCGGTTTTGTTGTTTTGAATATTAGTCTCAACCACTAGACATAGCAAATGGTTGTGATAGATAATCAAAAACCTAATAATAACTGTCATGTTTGAAATGAGAAATCAGTTTTGACAGCATTTTGACATCTTTAACAGCCTTTCTTAAAAATATATTTCCTACAAAGCGGATCATTTGGAAATGCACAATAACTAATTTCTAGAATAGGACAAATCCTTATAATATTACCATGTTTAAATCGTTAAGTTTAGAAATTTAAAAACTTCATGCTCAGTTGATATTCAATCTATTGTTTTCAAAAAACACTAATCACGACAAATCATCAATTCAAACACGATTGATCATCTTTCATCGCACACATATCAGTAGACACAATATCAACAACAATCACGTTTTCAGCAACAATCAGTTTAGTTGCACACACGATTTAACCACTCATAAACTAAACTCTAACAGGCTATACGACATCATCCATGTAGGTGAGTATCTTTCTTAGTTACTTAACCTAAGGTAATTTATATTTTTAATTTGTGTGTTAATTTTTTGACATATTGTATTAGGTTTTAATTTGTGTATTCATAAATTGATTTATTCTACATTTTCATGTAAATCCAAGTCATTAGCTTGAATGTATTGACCTTACTGAATCTAGATATGTTTTGTGTTAGGATGCATTATCATTGACAAAATTTGAGTTGATGGAATTGATAGATGTTAGTGTTGTAACACCCCCAAATAGGGTCGCAGCAGAGTAAGGGTCTGCGAGTGTTACATCATAGATCAATAGCACAAGATAAGAGAACAGACTCTCTATATGATTCGTTTTTGAAGAGATACTTGATTAAAAAAATGTTTGTTTACAGAAGCCCGAGATTACACTTGTTAACCTTGAATCATATAAAGATTTTAATACCTAACAAATACTCCAAAATGTAATGCACTTAAATCTTTATGATAATGTGACTCCAAAATGATAACCACCAATGTATCCTTGTTCTTGCCTTAATGAAACTATAGAAAAACCCATGTTTTAAAACGTCAACTTAAAGTTGGTGATTCACAGGGTTTTAGTAATGGATATAAAAGTGGGACGACAATTCGTTTTCTAAGTGCAAATAATATCTCAAATTTATATTTCAAAATGCTCTTTTTGCTCATGACACTGGAAGCCAGAAAACATGTATGTTGGCAATAAAATTAATTTTTTTCCAATAATGTGCCCGTATTGCTGTTCATATCCGCATCATCACTAAGTCCGAATGGTTATACGTCCGTTTGTTCAATACCATCGATACTAGTGAGACTATTCACACCCGAAACGGTATGTACAATCCTAAATAGATCTATTTCTATAAAATTTCGCACTTACTACCATAATTAAATAGTCATGATTCATAGGCATAGTGGTTTATAGCTAATATAGGACAAAATACTCGTAATTTGTTTAAAAGTGTACTTACGTCAATCGTGAACAATGAATGTATTTCTCCCCAAAAGTTGTAAATCACTGTAAATTGTAGAAAATGGAGCTATGAACTCATATCAGTGAATGTGTTGATTAATATTAATCAAGTAGTGAAATGTCCTTGCCTCGAAATTCGATTGCAACTAATTATTTATAGGCCGTTTGGTATAATGTATTCATTGTAGATACAACTATAAGTTCGATAGATTATCTCCACACATCCTAATAGGTTTTGTTTAATTTAAAGATACATATTCGATAACTATGTTTAAATCGTATTTGTTAAAAATAAATGTCTACGTAATGTTTCGTAAAATATAAAATATTATTTTTGTCCAACACATTGATTATTTGTTAATATTACATGATTTAATATTTTTTATTGTCTTTTTCTTTTGCTGTTCCTTACAAGACAGATGTACTGAATTGATTTACCCTCACTTTTACTTTTACATTTTTGTTTTATTTTGATCTTTTTAGATGCAAATTGTTTGATTTTTCATCTTGATGATATAATGATATTTTATAAATAGTTTATTTGTTTTATAAAATATTCATTTGACGTTTATTTAGATATATATATATATCATATATATATGTACGACAATATTGCTTAAGGTTTTTATAGCACCAGTCTACGTACTCAAAATAAACATTCGTAAACCACTTTTTAAGTTTGTAAAATGATTGTCCAAATTTTATAAATTTCCCATAAAATTTTTATACAATATTTAAAAGATTGTAATTAATTAGTTTTTATTAGTTTTCAAATATTATCCAAAATCTTTGAAAACTCAATATACTATATCTCATTATAACTCCGTTTTCAGCTTGTTTCTTTTATATGTTTATGGAATCGTGACGTGATAATACTACGCTAGATAAAATTACTTCATTGTTTTATCATAAAATCTATGTCAAAACTGAAAGTTCAAAACAATTTATAAATTTACTTTTATAACTTTAAATTACAAAAATCGTATCACCTTCGTTATAGCTTTGTTTTTTGAATTTTTTATATACTTGGATTTTTCATAACATGTACTATCATTACTTCCTTAGTTTATAGCTGTCGATTTGATTTAAGTTCCTTTATTTGCTTGGATTACATTTATGAATTGTATCTATGCAAATTTAAATAAAATCTTCAGAATTTATAAAAATTTAAATCTCAACAGAATGCTCAAAACAATCCGCATTTATATATAAATTATAAAATAGTTTTTATAATTTATTACTTGGTTAATTTATACATGTCATCATTTATAGTAACTTTTTCCGCAATTTGTCTACATATTTAGGGTCCTTATATCATAGTCCTTAACTCTTGTACAATTATGTACATGTCCTCACTGATTATTTATACATAACTTTATAATTAAAGCTTTCATCAATTAATTTATAAGAACTTAAAATTTAAATTATCCAATAATTATAATCAAAGTGCTTTCTCTTGTATTCTAGTTTTTTTTGAACATCATTTCACTTCATATTAATAGATGAGTTCGAATTCAAAACTGTTGTTTAAATTTAATAAAATCATGTAAAACAAACCCTAGGTAGGTGATTCAAAACATAATAACTTTGTTATATATTTTTTTGTTTAATGATTAATTTGAAAGCATTTGGTTTTAAGTAGATCCTTACGTAGCGTGTAGGAGTGAAAAGAATAACACAAAATCAAACCTTAGATATCAAACCTATATTCGAAAACCTGGATAGGACAACCCTTAGGTTTTCTTTTTGATTAAACCCTTTATAAAATAATACACAAAGCTTCCTAAAGCTATTACCTTGCAACACCTTATTTATCATCCCTATAATAAACATAGTATACTTGTTTAACCTTGCTAGAAATCAAAATTTTGGAGAACCTAAAATAAGTAATAAGTGAGCCGTGGGGTTGGAGTTAGGGTGAGAACAGAGAGATTGAAAGTTTACTTGTAATAGGAAAGTGGCATGTGTTATGTCTTTGCTAGTACGCCCTTTTTATAGGAGTATTCTGGAAACTACTAATTAAAACCATCGGGTTCATCTGAGTCCGCTTATGAGTACACTTGTGTAAGGTGCTCTCATCCTCCTTAGGATGAGGGCGGAAATGACACTAGTAGAAGTATTAAGCATGTGTATATTAGGAAGTAATATTTAAATTTTGGTCTTGTGTTTTATTACTAGGTGATAACATCAAATATTTGATACTTTTTAGTGGCAAAATACCCCCTATATTACTTGTAAATGTTTCACTCTTTACTCAAAAAACGAGTTATTTTCTAATCATTTTTGTTCGTTTTGAAGGTAAATGCAGGAAAATGACATAGAAACAAGGAAAGGGTTAAAGTTTAATTTTCTAAAGAATGTTACGTGGTACACCAAAAATGGTTAACACCGTAACATATATTATAGCCATGTACGAAGATCAAGGACATTTTTATGAGTAACACATACTCAGTTACGCCGTAACAATGTATTTGAAAGGAAATCATACCTCAAGTTAGAGTTACGGCGTTACACCCTGTATGGTTACGCTGTAACATCCCATGAAGATTCCACAAATTTGGAATTGAAGTTCAACATATCATACGGAATTATTGAAGGTCTAACGAGCGTGGTGTGTAACTCAATAATCTGGTTACGCCGTAATAAATTGCTTAGTGTTATGTAAAATGTCCGTGTAGAAAGGTTAGCTTAACACTTCTTATTAGTTACTGCTGTTACTTCCTCGATCGTACAGGTTTGATACCTATAAATAGAGGCCTCATTCAAGCTATTCTGACATCACTTCCTCCACAGCCAATTGGAGAGGCGACAAAGGCTTCCAACCTTCAAATAATTCCACCTGGAGTCCAAGGGAGATCACAACTTTACTTACTTTTTGTATTTAATCGTTCGAATTACGAATACTGTAAGAATTATGAGCATTCAATCTATGATTACTTCTAATTTTTTGCTTTGTTTTTCGTTACCCACGAGCGACTAAGCACCTTTAAAGTGCTAGGCAATAGTTATGTAGTTACTATTGTTTAAGATATTTGTTTCCTGTAGATTCTGGTTTGTTAGATATCCTTGTCAATCGTATAACACCCTGATTGGGGTTTTGGTGAGTAGGTGGTTTGTTGGAACTTGCCTGCCCTCAGATTAGATTATCATGTCAATATAGGTTCCATCGGGGTACTAGGAGAGGATCTATGAATTCCATCCTAGTGTAAGTAACGAACTTGGTATCTAGCCACTTATCACTCAATATACTTAAAAAGCACAGAAACTCTTTCAGAGGGGGTTAATAATCTGTATAGGTTATTTGATAAGTTTTGGAAATAGTTGAGATTAATCACTGCAACCTGGGATACTTCTACCTCCTATACTGTTTTGGACTGTTGTCAGGAATACCCGGGAAGTTTTTGGAATAGACTTAAATATCCTATTCAAGTGTGGACGACCTGAAACAACTAATGAAACACATAGTTTAACATTGCACAAGGAAATGTTTTCATAACTAGTTGTAATGAAGTAACTAGGTTAGCACGTTTTCTCTCCTAATATCTCCAAACCCTTTTAATTTTCAGTATTCAATTTTATTGTTATTTTAGATTCATTTCAAAATAAATTCAAAAAACCATTTTTAAAACATGACATTTCAAATTAAAACTAATTACAACTTAGCTCTTAGGACGACCTTGAATTTACCATTATATACTACCCACAATCAGGTTCTCTGCCCGTTAGTGCATTGTCAGGTAGATCGAATTTTATAAATTTAAAAATTGGTAAATTATTATTTAAAAGAAATTACGAATCAAGTTTTTGGCGCCGTTTTGTGCCGGGGTGCACTAATATAATATAGAATTAATTTGATTATTTCATTTCTGTCCTTCTTTCCCTTAAGAACTATATATCTGGCACAGGAATTATAGGTAGGAGTAGAGTCAATACTCTAACAGGAACAAATACTTAGCAGTGTCATGAGAAATACGGGCACCGGGGCGTGGTTTAAACACCGAAACTCAAAGCTCAATGTCAATTCGAAATCAAGAGTCAATTTATGCGGAATTGCAGGGAAGACACTCTCTCCGCAGGGAACAGAAACGAGGATGATCTACGATCACATTGATTCGGATGTCATCCAGCATCGTTGCTTATTTAATATGGCTGGAGTCTTAAAGACGCAGTTTGCTCTGAGTTTTCTTCTCCTTTACTTCTTACCAGAAGCCGTAAATAAGATGGGTGGACAGACTCACCTACAGGAACTATCAATACTTGGGATCTCCTCAAAAAAGCCTTTATCAGGTATTGCACTACCTTCCATAGAGCGCGATACAGCTTAACGAATATCACAACTTTTAAACAAGAATGGAGGACGTATCATTATATACAAGCCTGAGAGCGGTATGATGACCTGCTATACAAGTGCCCTACTTACGACATCATTAGTCATCAAAAGGTAAATATCTTTTATAAGGGTTTGAGCACTATGAACCGTCACCTGCTTGATTCGCAGAGACCAATTCCCGAGATGACACCAGCCCAAGCTCTCACAGCAATTCAGCCCATAGCTAACCATTCTCAAAAATGGCACGACGGAATGACAAGTAGGTATATTAGAAGCAGTAGTAGCAATGATGGACTAGCTGCTTTGGTAAATAAGTTGGAAAACTTGGGACGAGACACGAAGAAGCTAAAAAAAAGTGTTCATGCAATCCAGGTTAGATGCCAAATTTGCGAAGGAACTCACCTCAACAAGGATTGTCCCCTCAATGAGGAAGTTAAACAAGTTGAAGAGGTCAGATATGGAGAATTTGGACGAACAGCGCCCTTTAACGAGAACAATGAAGGAAAGTTTCATGTAGGACCACCTGGATACTACACTAAGATTGATAACCATCCACCATATGGCAAAAAGAGGTAAAGCTTAGAAGAACTATTAGCTAAGCATCAAGAGGAATCTGCATGAAGAAGTACTAAAATGAAGGTGTGGATTAAGAAGCTTCAAAAGAATGCTGAGATTAATAATAGGAACCAAAGCGCCTCGCTCAAAAATTTAGAAACCCAGATCGAACAATTAACTAAGGAAATTCATTCTCATAAAACCCTTAACTCATCCTCAGAACAAATTAAAACAGTTACTGCTGATCAGGAAACATCTGGGCTCAGCAAACTCCATGGAGTGTCCTTCATATCAAGACCTGAAAGTGATACTCCTTGAAGTTTTACAACACCAACTGCTACCTAAAGAGTTAAATCTTGGAAGCTTCACACTCTCCTGCACGATCGGTAAATTTAATTTTTACGCTATGGCTAACTTAGGTGCTAGTATTAATGTAATGCCTAGGAGTATATTTGAACACTTGCATCTTACCAATCTTAAGAAAACAAATATGCTTTGTGAAATGGCAGATATGTCTAAAAAGGCACCCTTAGGGATAGTTGAAAATGTTCTAGTTAAGATTGATAAATTCTTATTCCCTTCTGACTTCGTAATCATTAACAACACCCCTTCTGAAACTACAATTCTAGGGAGACCCTTTTTGCTACCATCCATGTGGAAATAGATGTCTTCGCTGGAAAAATATCTTTGGGAATTAATGAAGATAGAATAAGCTTTGATACAATAAGAAAAGATCATAAGTATACGAATCCTAGTGAAAAAAATTTCATGGTTAATTCTGGCCTAATTAATAGACCTCAATCCTCTGCCCAGAGTAATAATAAAATTGATTACGAAGAGTCAAGTAACTAGGACAATAGGTCCCCTAACTTAGGTGATCAAAAGCATAAGAAATGAAAAATTAATTTAAATGAGAATGTTCCTAGAGCACACTTCTGTAACCCTATAAAACAGAATATCAAGGAACAAACCAAAATGTGGCCATCCTGTGACCCCGACAAAAAAATGTGTGATGGTATGTAGAAAAAAATCTTAGGGGGTATCTAAAACTAGGAATTTAAGGTTCTGGTACTGCAACTGCGATAACGAGAGAAGGAATATAAAAGGAAAAGGACTAAACAAACTGAGACCTAGAGATTATACTTTTAGGGAATGGACATTGATTAAGGTCCGGCATACTGACATTAGTGAACCTGTGAAAAAAGCACTATTAAAATTATAGTTAAATGATTGTTATCCAAGATGACTCGGGTTATTGTAAATAACCTGACCCATATAAGCTTTGATGATTACAAGTGGGAATTCAATTTAGAAATCGATAAGCTAGCTGATGAGTACGAACTTGGAATAGGGAAGAAAGGACACATTCTCGATAACATATGAGAATATTGTAACCAAGTGCATAATAAAAATTATGGGTGGCACAATCATGAGTTCGAAAATGAAGAGCAGAGGAAATAGGAATGAGGAGGACGAAGACAACATCCACCATAAGTACAAGTAAAACTTTCGAGGTTAAGAAAACCATTTGAAGGGTGGACAAAGTATCATCTGTGAATCCAAGACTTGGATAATTTAATATCTCTCGGAAGAAGAACATATCTAAATTTAAGAATATGATCCGAAAGGGATAACATAACAAAACATATAATGGATCATGATTCTAACTTAAAGACTCCTTAATAAACAAAAAGTGTTTACTCCGTCGGGAGACAACCGTACTTTATTTAATGAAATTTCCTTTTTGCACAAGTTGGTTTGCATGTTTCTTACTTTATTTTGTAGAATCCAAAAGCTAGGAGGCAATTATCAAGACCGACTCGACTCATAATCATGTGGTAACCTTCTGAATCTGCAGCAGTTACGGCGTAACGAATTTAGTTTACGCCGTAACCACTGTAGTTACGACGTAATGTCATGTTCATTGGTTACGGCTGTACGCCTTAAAACTTAACAAAATTTACCACTTGATTACACGTAACCGCCGGAGTTACGTCGAACCTCCTCTAAATCAAAAAATTCAGTTTTTAAAACATGTCTAAAACTTGTATATGCGAAAATAGACTTCTTTTTTTTTGTGGGTATGGATTCTGGAAGCCCTCACGAGACTAAACACGACCCACAATTGGGCCACAAGTTGGGTTTTAAAAGGCTTGTTTGCATATGCTAAATGTAAAATGTGAGTCTTACGAATTTCTGTTAGAGGGTTTGTATTTCCGTGTACACTCATAATTCTTGAAGAATGATTTTAGGCTTAGTTGTTTTTGTGATCACAGGGGATAAAGAGCTTGCGGGAAGACGGAAATAATCTAAAAGATTTCTGCCAAATTTCAAATCTCAAAGCAATGCTTAGGGAGTTTCTTGTCTTAATTCTACTCTTTCCTTTTTATTTCATTTCCTTAATGTACCAATAGGTACATTTAAAATCAGAATGGGGATTGAGTAGAATTAAATTATTGATGTATAGTTTTGCCTTCGTATTTTCTAGGTTTTTCTTTAAAAATTGTGCCAATTTAAAAAAATGACAAAATTTGTCTAAATAACTAGAATTAATCTTTGGCCGAATGCACATTACCCTTTATTATTACTTGGTGAGATTTAAGATTAATATTCCGTTTCCATCATATTATTCAATAATCCACCAAAATATTGAGTGTGCCGGTAGTATTGTAGACTTTAGAACTTGGCATGTACGTCATTTCGATACCTAATTGATTAGCAGGAATAGATAGTTCGAGAAGGCAACACTTAGGAAATCACCCAAATAGCCTATATGTGTATGTTTATCGACTTATTACACTGACTTGTCGACCTCCCATGATAAACCCTTATGTTGCACTCATTATTTGTGCAAGATACCCCTAGATCACCCTTGTTAAACCAATCTATGTTTTCACCCAATGATATATGTATCATTACACCATTTCGCCTTAACCTACACCTGTAACTATAGATATACATTGTTTTCCAATTTCTGGCAACTTAAGTCTACGGTTCGAGGGAATAGGAACGAAAATTTTATGCATTCGTGGAAGACCAATCAGTTATGATCTACAAAGACCCCCTATATCATCACTTTTGACATTGTCACTCAAGTTGGTGGATGTGGCGTAAAATAGTCAAATGCGCATGCCAGAGGCAATGATTAAAAGATATAAACTCCTGTAGCATTTGCATGTTTTAAATAAATGAAGAAAATAGGGTGCAACTAAAAACCGCCCACGTACTAAAAGATATAAAGATGGTGCAAATTAAGTAAATATGAAGAATAGAGCTAGTAGCCCATTGTTGCACTAAGACATCTCAATAATTACAAAGAATGGAGCTAGTAGCCCATTATTACCCCAAGTCATTCCAATACTTATGAAAAATGGAGCTAGTAGCTCATTATTGAAGATCAGATTTTCAGACTTAGACTCTTGGACCTATGGATGGACAGTAGCTAGTTATGACAACCTTAGATTACTTTAGACTATTTGTTTTGTGTTTTTATTTTAACAACCATTAAATGTGTATCCCATGTCTATCTTAACCCCTTTACCATCCTTTTAAACCATATTACCTTGTTGCCTTTAAAAATTATTTAGACCTAATTTCTAACTAGTGCCTAATTGGGGTACTTTCCCGCAAGCATATGGATAGAATACATGCTATGACAGTGCAATTAGAGTCGAATCAACTAGTAAAATGAAACACTTAGACTAGTGGAGAGTTGAGTGACTTTTTATCCCCTCTTCGTGAGGTGTTCGGCTTTGATGTTTTCTAGCATAATTGTTTTATAGATTCATTTCTTAAAATTATCCTAGAGAAATCTTTTTATGAAATATTCTAACAGGTTCTAATTGAGGGAAAACAGAAGTCAAGTGGGGGGATATCTGACAACATCAAATATTTAATACTTTTTAGTGGCAAAATACCTCCTATATTACCTGTAAATGTTTCACTAATACTCGAAAATGAGATATTTTCTACCACTTTGTAGTTTTCTGGTGAAATGTTGGAAAATAACAAGAAAAATGGGAAAAAGGGCTTAAAGTGTAATTATCTGAAGAATGTTACGACGTAACACCAAAAAGGGTTACACCGTAACATATATTAAGCAAGTATATTAAACAAGTACGAAGATCAAGGACAACTTTACGACGTAACACCATATCTAATTACGCTATAACAATGTATTTGGAAGGAAATCTTACCCAAGATAGAGTTACGGCGTAACACCCCTTATGGTTACACCGTAACCATGAATATCCACAAATATGGAATGAAGATCACGTACATATAGAAATTATTTGAAGGTTACAGCGTAACGCAATATCTGGTTACGCCGCAACCATTGCTTATTTATGGAATGATGTGTAAGAAGGTTACGGTGTAACACTTTTATTAGTTACGCCGTAACAGGTTCGATACCTATAAATAGAGGCCTCATTCAAGCTATTCTGACATCACTTCCTCCACAACCAATTGGAGAGGTGACAAAGGCTTCCAACCTTCGAAGAATTTCACCTGGAGTCCGAGGGACATCACACTTTACTTACTTTTTGTATTTAATTGTTTAAATACGAATACTATAAGAATTATGAGCATTCAATCTATGATTATTTTATTTCTTGCTGTGTTTTTGTTACCATGAGCGGTTAAACACTTAAAGTGTTGGCCTAGTTATATAGTTACTAATGTTATGATATTTGTTTCCTGTTAGATTATGGTTTTGTTAGATATTCCTTGACTATCGTGTAATCCTAAGTTTTGGTAGTACGGGTGGTTTGGACCTTGCTTGCCCCATTATTAGATTATCATGTCAATATGGGATCCATCGGGTACTAGGGAGGATCTATGACTCCATCCCTAGTGTATGAACTAACCAGTCTCCGCACTTATCACTCAATATACTTAAAAAGCACAAGAACTCTTTTAGAAGGGGTTAATAACCTGTATAGGTTATTAGATAAGTTTTGGGAATAGTTGGGATTAATCACTACAATATGGATATCCTACCTCCTATACGATTTGGACTGAGTCGGAATCGCGGGAAGTATAAGATAGACTAAATATACCTATTCAAGTCTATCGACCTTAGAAACCACTAATGAAACCATAGTTTAACATTACACAAGAAAACATTTTCATAACAGTAGTAATGAAGTAATTAGGTTATCACGTTTTCTCTCCTGATATCTCCAAACACTTTTTTCAGTATTTAATTTTATTGTTATTTTAGATTCATTTCAAAATCAATTCAAAAAACCATTTTTAAAACGTGACATTTCAAATTAAAACTAATTACAACTTAGCTCTTAGGATGACCTCAGATTTACCATTCTATACTACCCACGACCGGGTTCTCTGCCCGTTAGTGCGTTGTCAGGTAGATTGAGTTTTATAAATTTAAAACTTGGTAAATTATTATTTAAATAAATTACGCATCACTAGGATCCCGCCATGGGTAATATAAGGGTAAAAATTATTTAATTTTTGTGTATTGGGTATAAAAGTGGGTATTTGTTTGAGTAAAGATGGGTATTGGTGCTTCCGGGTATGCTTAAATGTATTTTATTGCGAAACGTAAACATTTTACATAACCAGTAAAAATAAAATATGAAAAATGATACATTATCCTCATAATAATTATATAACACTTGCTTAACATAAACTTTTATTTGTTTGATGTCCATTTACGTTGAATGTTGATTTTTAGTTTACGCGATTTAACTAAACGATGAAAATTAAAAGCAAACGCGTAAAACCATAAAAATAAATAATGGAAAGCATTGAGTCGTAAAATGACCTGAAATAACAGATTGTTATAGTCTTCCTCTATTAATGGAGCCTTGTCCTCAAGGCTCAAGACGTGGCACTTGCCGAGGGTGCGGTCTTTATGAAGAGATGCGAATACTTCTTTCGGAATTGATCTTCACGTTCCTATGTGAACTCAAGACCTCTCCTAGAATTCCATCGAACTTTGATAATGGGGACGCGGCTTTGTTTTAACCGCTTGACTTCACAATCCATGATCTCTACTGGTTCTTCAACAAAGTAAAGCTTATCATCAAAGTGTATTTCATCCAACGGTATTGCTAACGGTTCGTCGGATAAACATTTCTTCAAATTGGATACATGAAACGTGCTATGAACCCTGCTTAGTTGATGAGGAAGTTCGAGTCTATAAGCAACGGCTCCCACTTTTTCCAACACCTTAAAAGGGCCAATATACCTTGGGTTTAACTTCCCCCGTTTGCCAAAACGGATAACCCCTTTCCAAGGCGAAACTTTTAACATAACCTTGTCTCCAACTTGAAATTTCAAGGGCTTACGCCTCACATCAACATAACTCTTTTGTCTATCACGAGCGGCTTGAATTCTTTGTTTGATTTGAACGATTTTCTCGGTTGTCTCATGAATAATTTCTGGACTGGTGATCTGATTATCTCTGACCTCAGCCCAGCAAACAGGTGAATGACACTTACGACCATAAAGCGCCTCAAATGGTGCAGCTTTAGTACTCGTATGATAACTATTGTTATATGAGAACTCAATCAGCGGTAAGTGTCTATCCAACCATTCCTAAAGTTTATCATGCAAGCGCGTAACATATCTTCTAGTGTCTGAATGGTTCTTTCGCACTGTCCATCGGTCTGCGGATGGTAAGCAGTACTAATATCCAAGCGAGTACCCAATTCCTTCTGAAATAACCTCTAGAACTGTGATGTAAGTCTACCGTCACGGTCACAAATGATTGAGACTGGCATTCCATGTCTCGTGACTACTTCTTTCATGTATAGTCTTGTTAATTTGTCCATTAGGTCATTTTCCCTCATCGGTAAAAAGTGTGCAGACTTGGTAAGTCGATCTACAATTACCCAAATGGTATCATAACCATTTGACGTCCTTAGGAGCTTAGTGATAAAATCCATGATAATATTGTCCTACTTCCACTGAGGAATCTCAGGTTACACCAAAAAACCAGATGGTTTTTGGTGTTTAGCTTTGACCTTTAGGCATGTCAAACACTTGCTAACGTAAGTGGCAATATCGGCTTTCATGTTGGTCCACCAATATAATTTCTTCATGTCTTTGTACATCTTGTCGGAACTCGAATGAACATAATATTTTGGCTTGTGGTACTCATGCATAATCAAAGTCCTTAGATCACCAAAGCATGGCAACCAACTCCTGTTATTCAAACATAGTGTTTCGTCAGCATGCTGTTCTAACTTTTCCTTCATGGGGTTGTCTGATTCTCTTAAATTTTCAATCAGCATACCTCCCACATCTTCCGCCTTGATGTTTTCTGGTTTTCTTGCCTCAGACTGAGCTTCCAAAATTTTCTTGGGAAGATCCAAACCAATAGCCATAATTAAGGCTCGAACACGTAATGGTTTAATTTGTTCTTTTCTGTTTAAAGCGTCAAC